>JALRMM010000423.1:0-29814 GCA_026122155.1 Zymoseptoria crescenta
CACTCGCTCACCAAAACCCTTAGCTTTGTGAAATTCGAAGAGATTGAGAAAGTTCTGAAATCCCAAATCTGGCGGTGTGTATCATTTCGGCCGCGGTACAAATCTGGGTGATGACGAGAGAAGAAAGCCGATGCCAGCCGGCCGCAGCGAGCATCTGCCGGTCTTCCCTCCAGGCCGACGGCGAGTCTGGACCCGAAAATGCGGAGAGTTTTGTCAAAACGCGGAGAAAGACTTCGCTAAAAAAAACCAACCGTGGAGAGTGAGACAACAAAGTCGGTCATGCGCCGGACGCCTCTCATACTGTACTCTCTCTCTCTCTCTCCCGCGATCTACAGGTACCGGGGCCGAATCCTGGCTCGTGGCGTGAGAGGAGATGAGGAGAAAAAACGAGTTGTGATGGGGTAATCGATTGCGACAACCTGGATTGAATGTGGTGGAGGTGAGAGGGTCGCTTCGTATTACGCACACACGCACGGGTGTTGCTTTCCATCTGCTTGGTCACGTCTTCGGACTGCGTGGTCATCACAAGAAAGAAGCTGGACGACGGACGCATGCGACCTTCCGGAGATGTCCCAGGTGAGGGCCGGAGAAGCGTGGATTTGTGAGGTTGCACGAGTGCGTCGCTCGAGCATATACATGTGTCAAGGGAATATGGTCTATCACCAGTCACTGTTGTTGACGAGACCACACTTTCGAGTCGGTCGTTCAATGAGAGTCTCGACCATCGGACCTCGCCGCCTGCCTGCCTCGGGAGGCTGCAAAGATTTCGAAGCTCCGACGGTTTTACAGTCGGTGCAGGACTCCAGTACACCGGCATGGCGGCATAGCACCCGCGTTGGCGTTACCTTCCCCTGACGCCACCAGATAGATCCAACGGAGAATGTATGGCCATGTATACACTGTATACAGTAATCGAGGACAGCCACAATAATGTACCTTGACTTGCGAGGGAGGCTTCAAGGCGCGCCACTCTCCGCGGTCAAGTGCAATCACACACACACACACACAAGTCAAAGACAATCCTCTCCGCTCTACGCAGTGTATCGCCGAACTTCCTTTCTTGCGAAACTCCTCACCACACTCCTCACCCCAACCCATACGAGTCCCACCCTTCACAACCGATCACCTCCCCCCCTTCTTCCCACCCCCACCTTTCCTCTTCTTCCCAGCACCTCCATCCTCGACCTCCTTCATCGCCTCCCCCAACGCCTGTCCCGCCTTCCTCTTCTTCTCCTCCCCCTTCCCCGTCTTGACCGCGACCGTCATGACCTCTCCCTCCCCACCTTTCTTCCCCTTCTTCTTCCTCTCCAATTCCCTCCGCACAGCCTTCTCAGCAGCTTCCCACCCCTCCCCAGTCGTCTCATCGCCACCCAATCGATCCAGCGCTAGACTGTCAATCGCCGCGCGTTTGCGTTCTCGCTCGGCGTTGTCTTCGACGAATTCGTCCGCGGCATCCTGCAGGTCGTTTGCGAGATCTTGAGCGACGGCTTTACCGTCGATTTCCGCCGTGCCCTCGCCGTCGCGGTCGACTCCGGCGGAAGACGGCGCGTCGGGCATTTCTTCCACGATTGCGCCTTCTTGGACTTTTCGTAGGAAAGTCGAGATCTTGCGGATGACTTTGACGAACATGGCTAGAAGCTGGGACATGCCGACTCCCAGTTCCTTCTCCAGATCTTCGAGGACTTTTCGCTGCAAGCCAATGGCGCAGAGGAGAGACTTCTGGATCCCGGAGAGGGTCACGCCGTCGGATCCACTGCCCAGCTGCCCGGAGAAGTACAGCGCGGCGATCCGTGGCATCAGGTCGAGAATGACGTGGTAGTCGAGCATGTTGTTGGCGTAGGAGTCGAGGCGCTTAAGGTCCCAAGGGGAGAACGTTGCGTCGAGATCTCTCTTCGTCAGGGAGGCAGCAGTGCTGATTTGGGAGGAATTGGTGAAGCCCTTCCGAGCACTCTCTTCAATAGCGAGAGCTTGTACGCTACCGAAGGCGCGGAATTGGTAGCCTAGGAGGGACAAGAAGCGGGAATGGAAGTCTTTCGCATAAGCGCCCAGCCAGCTGCCGTCGGCGGTGGCGGAGTCTGCGTCGAGGGTCCGGAGCATGACGCAGGTGTGCTCGCCGGTCAGGTCGTTGGCCGTCTGGCGGAGATACACAGGCGCGAAGCCCGCGCGGTGCCAGAACTTGTGGAGTGGCTGGGTAAGCCCGTAAGAGACGCCGAGGTAGTCTAATGGCGCGGGTCGACGCTCGGAGAGGCGGGCGAAGAGAGGTGGCATGGCAGCGATGTCTCGAATTTTGACGTTGTCGGTCAGGAGGGAGGATTTCTCAATGTCGGCGTCGGAGACGCGGGGCATGCTCGCTTCTTCGGTGGAAATGGGAAGGGTTGCTGAGGACTCATCGAGGGAGATGTGTTTGCCTTCGTAGAACTCAGTGAGGAGGGTCAGGGCCCGCGAGCCGTAGCCCATGCTGGCGTAGTCGGGATTCGTGGCGATGCGGACGATGCGAGCGCCGGAGAGACCGGCAAACTCGGAGTCTTGGAATTGTTGGGATATGAGCCAGGGGATGAGATCGCCGCCGGCGCGTTGGCCACGGGAGAGGGAGTTGAGAACGCTTTCGCGGGAGATCTGGCCTTCTAGAGCGAGTTGTAGGACGCAGAGGATTTCAGGAAGGCGGTTGGAGTCTTCTTTGACGGGGGCGACAAGGACGAAGAGTTGGTGAGCGGGAGCGTCGGACATGAGTTGGAGGTCGTTGGGAGTGTTCTTGTAGTGGGAGGCGACGTAAAGAGCCATCATATTTTGAAGGAACTTCTCGCTGACAGGGTGGAAGGAGAAAAGAGTGTCGCGATTGACTTGGAGAAGTTGGCATTCGGAGGGGTGGGGCGTGCCGTGGATGCTGGATGCTCGAGGGAGGGTGGCGTCGAGACAGAGTAATCGATTGAGCCACTTCTCAACTGCGTCGCCTTGCGCGTATCGAATGGGCTCTGACAGGGTGATCTCTCGGAGTGAGCGAGATGTGCGTGGTATGTAGTCAACGTCCTTCTTGTTGCCATTTTCCCGTGCGGTCACCTTTTCGTCTGATTGCAGTTTGGAGCCGCCTCTTGACTGCTCGCGGAGTTGCTGAATGAGCTTCAATGAGAGGGACCGACCAGTGCCTTCATATCCGTTGATCGTAGATGCCATGAAGACGAGGTATGGGCCCATCAATTTCTTCACCAGAGGAAGTGGAATTGCCGCCGCCTCATCGATCACTAGAAGCTCTGCCTGGCCGAGAGTGTATGCATCCTGTGGCTGAATGTACTGGATAGTCTGTCGATGTTGGCGATGTACGTTGACTCTGACAATGGCCTTGTTGAAGTCGGGGTTCGTTGATTGGATGATGGTGTAGTCGGAGTGGTCGAGATAGCCCAGCGCATCGAAGCCCTTGAAGACGAACTCGAAGAGAGTCTTCAGGTTCTCTGGTGAGGGTGATGTAATGAAGATGTTGCTGTATCCGTGTGCAATGGCTGCTGCTATTGCGACGCCCAAAGCGGCAGACTTTCCTCGTCCACGAGCTGCTGTGAGGGTGACTGTACTTGCCAGAGTCTTCTCTGCGATGGCCTCCACGAACGTGAGAAGTGCTTTCGCCTGGTCGACTGTCTTTGCAAGTTTTACCAGATCGCCCACAGGTTTTGTGTCCGCCAGATTCTCCTTGATTTCCTCCAGCTCTTGTCTAGATTTGACCTTTTCATTGTCCTCGTCCGAGATCTGCTTCTCAACCACACTCTTTCCTCCTGAAATGGGCAAGACATTCATCTCATCGTCCACAACCAGACATGATTCGCAGCTTCCCAAAGATAGGATGAATCGTTCGTTGAAACGTGCTGTGACATCTCCATGTGCCTCTGTCCGATACCGAGAGTGGATGTCCATGGACAAAGTGTACAACTGCTTCAAGCTGTCCATGCCCTTCAACAACAGCAACCCCAGTCCTCCGCCTTCGACCGTCTCCATTGTTCTCGCAAGCAAATTCGGTGTGATGGCCTCAAAATCCTGCAAGATACACATGCCGTACGTGTTTCCCAGAATCTTCTCCGTCTCCTTGTAGTACACATATCGGATATTCTGCGTGCTGACGAACAGCTCGAAGGGATCCTCATTGTCCGTATCACGCACTCCTCTCTTGATCTCCTTCTTGATCTTCTTCTCCCGTTTTTGTCGGTGAGAGGAGAACCCCAGCAGCTTGTTCTTGTACGCCCACAACACAGACTTGTTCAGTTTGATGTCCAGATTGAGCAGGATGTGGTAAAGGTTGACGATGACATCTTTTTGACGGTCACCGACGATGACGAAGAAAGATCGCTTCTTCTCGGCCATGCCATTGCGAATCAGCGCTGGAATGCGCGCGTCGATAGCTTTCTTCGGCATGCTGGCGGTGGTGTGGATGAGGCAGGAGTTGTTCGAGCGTTCAATCCGAGGTCGCTGGTGTGGTCGCGATCAAGCCATGTCTTTTGGAGGCGTCTGTTGTCGAGAGGAGGTCAACGTTGTCGGACGATATTGGCGTAGGGAGAAGGCTATTCGAGATAGTAGAAGAAGTCGACTTTCACAAGCCAATTTTCAAGCTTCTTCACGATCTGCATCGGCACGTGGGCCGCCAACGCCCGCCGGAACCTTGTCTGTGAGCTTGTCCTTCTTTCTTCAACCTGGAACTGAGGTGGGCTTGCGTTCACTCTTCTCTTGCTTTCGAAGTTCATTGTCGTCTCCAGTCGCGGAGCAGGCATCGCGCGAGGCACGATTGGAGCATTGCACGGTACTGCGTAGACCCAGCGGTGGATCGACACCACGATAACGCCGCCTCGTATTCGACAATGCGCGACAGGGAATAAATGAGCGGACGCAATGCTATGACCCAGGCAAAATGGCCGGCCTGCACGTACATTATACGGATCTCCTGACGCTGCGTCACTTTGAGCTAACGATAGTCCTGTCCAGTGGTCTAGTCATCGCGACCTACCTACTCACCCGCGAAGTTCCCAACTCCTTCGTCGCCGATAAGCCTGTTCATACCGCGATCGCGACCCTCGCAGTATGTGGAGCCACCGTGCTTGTCGCCAGTCGCTTTCTACCTCGAGACGTTGCGAGTTCGCAAAAGAGTGGCTATGATCTGGTTCCATTGAATGACGAGGGATATTCGCATCCTGTGAGAGAGGCCTCGCCATTGCCTGGAGGTCGGAGACACGAAGGCGACAATGACGAAGAGTTGGACCAGCCCAGTCCCCGACAATGGAGATTCTTGTTCCTCGCGCTCGTCTTGATGTTGTGCCTGAGGGCGGAAATCTGGCACCGCGTGTTGAAGAATGTCCAATGCCGCGGGCGGATGTGGACACCAGTCATACCAGTCATGCTGGCAGCTTGGGAATGGTGGAGAGCACGCAGGAGCAGGAGCATGCAACAGCGCAGGGTCACGAGGGTGTCTCCAGACGATGATGTCGATGCCAGCGTGTATGATGTCCTTGTGCGACTGGTCGCTCAGAGTACGCTGTCTGGTATGGCTACCGCATCTATGGTCGGCCTCGGTGGACTGCTGGCGTTGAAGGCAGTGGCAGGCCCTTCCGGGACATACATTTGCTCGACTTTTTACCCTATGGGAGTGCCGCTCTTGCAATTCTTGGGAACTGTGCTGGATGCAGTGATTGCTATGATGGTTGGTCGAGTGATCACATCGGGTGGGAGAAGTTTGGCGCTACGATGTGCCTCTATTGGGTGGGCTTTCTTGGTGAGCGATACGTCCGCAGCGAAGATAGACGAAAGAGCTGACCATCATAGTTTTCTGCCACGTTCTTGCTCGGCATTGGTGTGGTATACTATCTCGCAGAAGAGGCAGACCGCACTTGGATTTTGACGATACCCCGATATTATGTTTGGCATGTTCTACGGTTGGATATTTACATTGCATTTGCTATTCTAACTGCATTCGCCATGGTATGTCTGATCTCCCAGTCTGCATAAGCAAGGCATACTAACAGCTTCCCAGACACTTCACGCGGGTCTAGTGACCACCTCCCTCATCATTACATTCACATCGATCGTGACTACAGCGACTGCCTCCGCCTGGACGAAGCATCACCCGTTTCCGCCATATTCTCTTGCTGTGGCATATCTGGGCATCTCCATTGCCATCCTTGGGCTTTTAACATACTGCCAACTCGAGACGATCTCCTCCGTCTCTACGCCGAGGAAACGAACACTTTTCGCCCCGCACATTCCAGCTTGGCTGTACATACTCCTCCTGACTATCTTCCTCACCTGGACAGGTCTCAAGCTCAATCACGGCACCTCCGTGTCATACCATCCTATCGACCTGCTCATCTACGAAGCAGAAATCGCGCACGAAAAATACGCCAAGCAGTCCGGCGCCAGCAAGGACCTCAGACGAGCCACCAAAATCTACCGAAATCGCTACGGCAAACATCCGCCACCTGGCTTCGACCTTTGGTTCAAGTATGCTACTGACAGGAACTCCGTCATCATCGATGACTTCAACAGCATCTACCGCGACCTTCTTCCCTTCTACGCTCTTACACCACAAGAGATCCGACATAGGACATGGGAAATGGTAGCCAACCAATGGAACTTTGCAGCAGGAATCAGCATCCGCTCCGGAAAAGTCTCAGTCATGCCAAACATTGCACCCACCCACGGCTGGATGGGCGATGGCGTGGCAGAGATGATCTCCAAATTCTCAGAGTTCCTTCCGGACATGGACCTCGCCTTCAACCTTAACGACGAGTGCCGAATTGCGGTACCTCACGACGAGATCGACCGCATGCGTCAAGTAGGACAGCAGGTCGTCCCTTCCGAGAAACCAATCAAAACCTTCTCACCCGAGCGCGCCGGCACCTGGGACCCAATCGAACCCGAGCTAACCACCTCTCCTCTTGAAGAATTGTCCTGGCAGCAGACCTTCCACCGCTACGGCGCGGTCGGCTGTCCATCCTGCTCTCCCGCACGCACCGTCCGGACGTCCGATACCTCCACCCTCTGCACCTCCTGCACAGCCCCACACTCCCTCGGCGCCTTCCTCTCCAACTGGACGCTCTCCTCCGACATATGCCACCAGCCCGATCTCGCCAATCTCCATGGCTTCTACCTCTCCCCAGCATCATTCAAGTCCTCACACACACTCTACCCGATCTTCTCCCAAAGCAAAGTCGGAGGTTTCAACGATATCCTTTACCCCTCCGCCTGGAACTATCTCGACAAAGCTCTCTACTTCCCCACCGACGAGTTCCCGGACAAACCTTGGGAGGAAAAACAGAATACGCTCTTCTGGCGCGGCGCCACGTCTGAAGGCGTTTCTCAAGGCTGGGGTCAGTGGCAGGGTATGACGCGCCAGCGATTCGTATACCTCGCAAATCATCCGGAGACTGCTCAAGCCGTCCTTCTACCAATTCACCCGGACAAGTCGGAGGACAATCGTATGGCGTATCAACGGATCTCACTCCGCGAGCTGTCGACCGACATCGACGTGAAACACACCTCCCCCATCGTCCGCTGCGGCGGCGTCGATTGCGACGCTCAAGCACTCCACCTCGCGCCGCTCGCGGAAACGACAACCGACTTCCAAGCACATTGGGGGTATAAATACCTCCTCGACTTGGACGGCGCGGGGTTCAGCGGGCGGTTCTTGCCGTTCCTCCGAAGTGGGAGTTTAGTGCTCAAAGCGGGCTTATTTCGAGAATGGTGGGAGGACCGCATTCTAGCGTGGAAACATTTCGTGCCGTTGGATGTGAGGGCGCATGGGGTGGCTGCTACGATCGGGTATTTTGGTGGAGTTGGTGGAGATGGGGAGGGAAGGAAGTGGGAGGCGAAAGATGCGGAGGCGGAAAGGATTGCGGAGGCGGGGAGGGAGTGGGCGGGGAAGGTTATGAGGAAGGAGGACATGGAGATTTATTTGTTTCGGTTGTTGTTGGAGTGGGGGAGGTTGACGGATGATAAGAGGGATGATTTGGGGTTCGAGGTTTGATGGGTATGGTTGAGTGGGATGAATTCGGGTCGCGGTGGTGAGGGGCGAAGACATGTACAGTGAGTGGAATTTGGTGATGGCTGCAGCCTGCCGTGTCGGAGAACGAAATGGATTACTTGTCCCGGTTGAGAAACTGTGACTGAACGGTTACGCCGCGTGGTTGATTCTCTTTTCCTTTTTGTCTCTTTCCAACGTGCCAAGGGAATTCAGGGGCGTCCTGGGTTTGAGTTCAGACATGTCTCGTTTGTTGATGCTTTTCTTTGGACTATTGTCTTGTTTGCCTCTGCTGTCGCAGCGACGGCTTTTAAGACCTTGATTCTAGTATGATCGAGTGCTGCTTTGAGGTGATTGTTGCACAAACATCTCGGTCTTTCATCAGCAATCGTACCAACAGACTGCTGTAGGTATATGATCTGATTCCCTCGTTGGTTCCGATCTCCCACCCACATCGCAAACTCGCACGCGCCTTTTGCAGCGCGAACCCCAGCTTCGTTTGATTTCTATCCAACCATGTCCAGCTACTCCGAGACCTTAGACCGCCTCACAGCTGCCCTCAACACCCTCCGACTTCCCACCCAAGACGCCACCCTCCTCCGCCATCTCGCAACAACCCACGCCATCGCCACTCTCCCCCCGTCCATGCTCGACGGCAGACTGGCCTTGGATCTGGTGCAAGAGGAAGCCGACCATCTCACCAACACGTTCGTGCATCGCTATGCCAACGAACTGTGGCCTAGTCCGACGATTCGAGAAGACACTGCCAGAACACGTGAGATCAGAGATGTGTTTGTGCAGTTGTTGCAATTGCCGATGGATGTGCCGAATAACGAACTCGTGCGGCAGCTGGCTCCTCCATCGTCAGCGCAAGCTGCTGGTGCGACTCCAGGTCCATCGTCCGGTCCCGCTCCGACTCCGCATGCTGGTCTGCCTCCTGCGCCGTGGACTGGCCCGCCTTCTGGAAGCGACGATCGGCGTGTCGTCAGCGCTCCCAACAGTTTCAACACGCAGGTCCCGCGTCAGCGAACGATGGAAGAACTGGTGGCGGATTTGGCGGAAAGAGGTCGCATGGTCGAAGGCCTGTGCCTGGAGTCGGATCTGGATCCGGATAATGGGCTGGATGATTATGTCGGGAGTGGAGGTTTCGGGTTCGACGGACATGAGTGTCAGTTTTGTGGAGAGACGTGTAAGGAGGCGGAGGAGTTGCTGGCGCATTATGAGAGGGTTCATCCTGATGGTGCGGAGAAGGTCGATAGAGGTGATGATGAAGACGATGATGAAAACGATGATGAAGACGATTATGAAGACGATGGAGCGAAAGATGAGGCTGCGGTGGAGGGTGAAGTGGAGACGAAGGAGGATGATGAGAAAGAAGAACAGCATGGAGGTGCAGAAGAGAAGCAGGAGGCGAAGCCGGAAGAGGAGGCATGAAAAGAAGGACGTGAAGTGGATTTGAAAAAGTTTCCCGTGAAGTCAGTTTGACGAGAATCAGGCGCGCCAGGCAATGCTTTGGTAGGGTATGGGACACGGCCATTGCAGGCCATAGGATGCACAAGAAATCTTCGACGCGGTGACATGGATCTGTTGTTTCGAGATAAGTAGCATCTGTTTGTGTTCGTAGCACGAGAATCATGACCACACTCCTTACGATCGATTCCACATTCTTGAAACCAAAGCTCCACCAATATTCCTCGCCAGCGATCCAGAATACAGGCCACGCTCCACCAATCCACTCGCTTGACTGAACTTGTCGCATCTTGAAAATGCCAAGGTGTTGGTGATCGTGAGCACCAGGGCGAAAGCTAAAACGCATCCTCGTCAGCTTCACACATCTTCCACGTAGGATCAAGGTATACCCACCAACAAGCGTCAACCAGATAAACCTGAACCTCACAATCGCCACAATCGCCAACGCGATCCACAACCCCGGCTGCGCATACAGCGCCAACCAAAAGAACCTCTTATCCGTCGCATTGATCAACCTCCCACCCGGCTCATTCGGCTGCGGCGCGGATTCAAACACCCAATGCGAATCTCCTGTCCCAGCGCTCACTTCGTTCCACCATCTTAGTCCCACGAGTCGCCGCCCAGCGATGTTTTTGAGGTAGTAGAAGTCGGCTGCGAGGAGGAGCATGGTGATGATGAAGATGAGGACGAAGTTTTCGGTGAAGAAGAGACCGAGGAGGTAGACGAGGAGGCTGGCTGTGGCAGTGTATCAGTATCAAGGCGACGAGTGACGCTGCACAGATTGCGTACATATGCGAAACCCGAGAAAGGTTACGAGGGTGATGGGGTGGGCGCTCAATCGCCAGTTGAGCTGCCCGGGGGCTTCGTTCAGGTCGGCCATGGTCGCGAGGTTATAATTTGTGCGCTGGCATGGGGTGAGTGCTGTTCGTTCTTGAGAGAGGTCGCAATTGTCGGTGTGAGTCTCGTGTATAGTAGTGTAGACGAGGTGAAGTCAAATTTGTAGTATCAGGCATTCACGAAATGTTGGACCGAAGAGGACGCGTTTCGGGAGTCAAGCTTTCGGCTGACCCTTCCGAACGGAGGCCTAGACATACACTCTTGAACGCCTGCCCCGTTGCTACCTTCGTCGCTCTTCTTAAAATACTCTAGACCGGCCATCAGCGAAATTGGACTCGTCGTCGCAGCGAGTCCGCAGACAGTCATGCTGGTTATAGTATCCACGGGTGGTAGTTCTACTTGCAGGACAACAAAGCTGCTTCTGTCTGCATTGCAGGGAACAAGCAAAATGTTCGACCAGTTTGTCTATACGAGCTATAGCATCCCCAGGTGTGCGACACTACCCTATTCCTGACCACGCGAGCCAAGCTAAAGACTCCTAGTAGCCTCTCCATAGCTCTTCCATCGAGTGGTGCGGCACCTTTGAGAACGTCGGCCGGTTTTCGAACCCATGATGGTCGTTGAGCCTGAAATCTGCTTGGGCTGCCATGAACTGATGGTCTGCCAACCAGCTTCGCGCCGATGCGAAATTCCTACATTTCCTGGGCAGCGTCCAATCGTTTCTTGGATGTTTGCCAGCGTTCTTCTCAAACGGCACGGGCGTGAGTTCCGCGTCGCATATGATTTGCTGTCTGGAAGATCGTCAGTGAGCTTGAATCGATGACAGGCCTGTCCAAGCATCGCCAAAGCCTCCGCATCCCAGCCGAAGCATTTCGCTCGATCAAGCATGCTGGACGAAGAAAGACTCACCGGAGGATGTCGACACAGTGCCCAACATGACGCATCAGCGTCTCCCGGCCTGCAAGCCAAGGTGCTGTGTGCAGACTCCCGTAGTATTCGTGCTCGTAGAACGATGCTTGTCGGAGGAGATCGATGCAATGAAGTTTGTGCTGCCATTCGATAACGGCCGGATAGCCTGCATATGGAACGTCGCCCGGTCGCCACTGTGGATCGTCCGGTCGCACGATTTCATGCTTGTTGGGATCGAACCCGAAGTCCGCGCCATACTCCTCCGGCACTAGGGAGACTCTTGCTGTTTGCAATGAGCGAACCTGCTCTATCTAGTCACTCACAGGATTGCGGACATACCATATGTGCCCAGATCTAGCCACCACTCTTCGATTTCGTCGCCTCCGATGTCCGTGGAAATGGTGAAATTGTTCCATGTCAGCTCATTGGCATGTGGGTTGTCTGGATCGTCCGAAAGAGTAGAGGCAGGATTGCCGTGTTCGATATGGAAGCTCCGATCGATTCCAGCAAACCAATCCGACAGATGCTCATCGCTGTCGCAAGTAGTCCGAGGCATGTAGCGCCTCGTGGCTATGGACGCGATGCCGCCCACGAGAAGGTAGGAGAATCCGATAAGCATCCAGCTCCAAGCAAAGCTTCCACTGTGCTTGTTCGTCGTCCGGAACGGGAACTTTGGCGACAGCAGAGGCCCTTTCTGGTTCTCGACCTCGTCACATCCGTCTAGCGTCTCGCTGCTCGATGAGAAGGACGAAGCAATGGTCTTGAAATAGCTAGGCATTGTGCAGACCCGGCGTTGCGAAGGTAGTGATCATCCAGTTGCCAGAGAACTCGCGAACTGTAGCAATGTACTGTGAGGTCTTGAACGTATGATTGTCAGGTTTGCAGTGGCAGCTCAAGTCGAGCGCCCGAAGGAGTGGAAATCGAAGATCGAGAGCTTCACACATTCGGGCTAACCACGGCAGGCAGATGACCTTTGACGGTTACATACCGGGAAGCTCTTCACAAGGATATGGGAGTATCGGGCTTGCTGCTCACATGGCCGATCAGCAAGGTTTTGAATGGCCGCCAGGGTCTTGCCTTCGTGCCCGGCTCTTCTGAACTCGTGAGCGCAGGATGTACGGAGTTACATCGCTTCTTTTCCTCGTACCTTCCCGGCAGTTGCTTCGCACAGCACTTGAGGTAGGGCATCGGAGGGCGGCCACGGACCTGCTCGATCAACTGCAGGGATTGTTGCCCGGGAAATCGGAGCGAGGGACATCATCGCACGTTGCCATGGTTGGAAAATCATTGCGTCGGGTTCTTGTCGATGCTCCTCAAGCATACGAGTCTCAATCCAGCCCTGTCACCCTCGCTTTCTTTCTAAAGTCACTGCTTCAGTGCGTTCCCGTGCTGGCTCTTTCGTTCTGGAAAGCGGTGTGCCCGCGAGTCTGGCGGCAAAGCTTGAGGATTGCACGGTCCTTCTACGAGAACCACAATCACCATCGGGATCTCGTGTACGATCATCGGTCTTCACCCGGCCACTGGGAGAATCACTGTTATCAGATTCTGCGCTCCTCGTGCCTCGTACACGCTTCTGTCTCTACTGGAGTATGATGCCATTCAGCATCGCCAGCACGACACGCATCGGAGCGAGTGCGTCCGTGATGGTTTGGGAGCCTGGTCTCCGACTGATCGACAAGGGACACCCACTCCCAGCCAACTCTTGCCGGCGAACTCACATGGCGATTGGTTACGATCAACCATTGCGATTCAATCCTCAGGAGCGCATGGGGGTGAAGATCCTACCTAGGAAGTTCTCGTTCTTCGTGACTGTTCACAGGCGGTGTAGGCCGCCCAAGCGGCGATTGGTGGAGAGCTGATGAGTTTGCGTTTGTGTGAATAGCGCCGAACAGGGCGATGGAATGTGGATGCGATAGTTGTCTAGTACCACTGACGTCTCGTTCGGCATATCGACAACCCTGTCCGGCCTCTCTTACACCGGGCGACTTCGAGGGCGTGGTGACAGAGCTTGGCAGGGGTGAGCTTTGCCACGTGGTCCAAGGGTGTTGTGGATTACGTGTGGAGATTGACTACTGGCAACGTCACTTGCTCCGACGGCCGCAATCATTCATGCCATCGTGTGCGCAACTCTAGCAAGTCCACAGCAGCGCTGAGCATCACCCTCAAAGCTCTGTCAATGTGCTTGTCTGGAACACGTGGAGGTAAACCCAAGCGAGAGATACGTGCCAAACACAAATCAATTTACCATAGCCATATGCTATGTTGCTACGGATGTTTGAGAGTCCCGACACGATCTCGTAGAGCTAATACTCCAGCAGCAACGAATGGACGGGCAGCATGCAGCACTACATCGCCCTCAATCAGGAAGAACACACCACCAGCACATCAGCACCGGCATGTGAACGAGCCACCATCCAATCGCCCATCACCACATCCAATCTGCGACTCTGCATCGGTCAGTATGCGGTGCCCTTGTAGTCTGAAACAATGACGCTAGGTACCTCGGGTCTTGTGGAGACCAATCCCTTACTGGTGAGCACCATGCTTGTCGGCGGAACCAGGCCAGTGGACGATTCCGAAGTCCTTCTGGTCGATCGTATTCTCCTCTCGCTTGTCGGTGTTCTCCTCTCGCTTTTCAGTGCCGGGCCAGTGAACAATGCCGAAGTCCTTCTGATCGACAGTGTTGTCCTCTCGCTTCTCGGTGCCGGGCCAGTGGACGATTCCGAAGTCCTTCTGATCGACCTCATTCTTCTCTCGCTTTTCGGTGCCGGGCCAGTGGACGATTCCAAAGTCCTTCTGATCGACCTCGTTCTCATCTCGCTTGTCGGCGGATCCAGGCCAGTGGACGATTCCGAAGTCCTTCTGGTCGACCTTGTTCGCCTCTCGCTTTTCGGTGCCTGGCCAGTGCACGATGCCGAAGTCCTTCTGGTCGACCTTGTTCGCCTCTCGCTTTTCGGTGCCGGGCCAGTGCACGATGCCGAAGTCCTTCTGATCGACCTCATTCTTCTCTCGCTTTTCGGTGCCGGGCCAGTGGACGATTCCGAAGTCCTTCTGGTCGACCTTGTTCGCCTCTCGCTTTTCGGTGCCTGGCCAGTGCACGATGCCGAAGTCCTTCTGGTCGATCGTATTCTCCTCTCGCTTGTTGACGCCGGTCAAGTCGTTTTCCTCGTACTTGTGCTGTGCGGCACGTTTGCCGCCAGTTGGTGCACCAGAGACAATAGCAACGAGGCACGCTGCCGAAAGCATCGTCGTGAGAGATTTCATCGTTGCAAGACTCTTCAAAGTAGAGTGTGAGCGGTGAAGGTATGGTCAGTGTGTGGTTTGAATGTGTCGGAAAGCAATTATGGTAGGGCGAGCTACGGCTATATGGTCTCCGCCTGCTCAGCTGCGGACGCAGCCTAGGCTATCGAATCCCGATTGCACGAGTCTCCAGCACGATCACGCAAGTATCGCCCCAGGTCGTTGTTACGTCAACAGTATCGCAGAGAACGACAGATCTGAGCACTACGCGACAGGCCGTTGACTCTTCGGGAGCCTTGTTGGACCCATGCACGAACCGCACTTTCTCCGGTTCGGCAGCACATACACATCGTGTTCTCAATCGAGATTTCTTAAACGCTGCTTCGACAGAAGCCAGGGGGAGCTATCGAATAGAGTCGGTGAAGGGATGCAAGGACTTGCGATATACACGTCGAGCTTGAAGGGGTTGCACATCGCTGCGGCCAACTCCACCATTCAAGTTGTGGTCCGGCGTGCCGGAGGCACTTCTTGTGTTTTGACCTTCCAACAATGTTTTCTCCGAGCAAGACATCCTGTCACACTGAACGGGAATACTGTGGGAATTTGGAACGACTCTCTTACAAAGCTGGTTCCTTCCTCATTGGGACATGAAGATTGCTAGCGCGCCTTGAGCTTCGGTACATGCTGAGTGCATGTACCCATGCAGGGAGCAGAGCCTTTGTGAGAATCCGCCGGAGATAGGCCATACGACGTTGCATCAAGCTGTCATCGCTGTGGGAGACAAGGGCGGCGGCATCGACGTGACATTGAACTTTCTGAATCTGCCTGCTTCACCCGCCAATGAGACCGCTTTCTGACCCTTATCCGGCTTATCTACACGGGAGCTGTCGGCATCGAGATCATGAGTGTTGGTTGATGCGAGTACGAGAACTAGTGCAAATCGCGTGCTGTCCATGCCGCCTCGACAGCACAGACCATCTGTTCCTGGCTAGCATCTGGGCAAGGATTCCAATTGCCGTGAATCGCGACGCAGTACTCCGTAGCAGCGACCTCCCACGAACCCAGATTTCGGTGCCAGCTGACATCGTTCCGTGTAGGCCACAGCTTCTGTGGATTTCGGCGATGCAAGCATGTAAGGCCATGCACCGAAAATCATGCACTGGACCACAGCCCGCATATACTTCCAGTAGCCGGGCAGCATGGACCCGGTCACACGATAGCGGTTCTGGTATGACTCCGGCAGTTGTCCACCGCTCTGGTTGGCCTGATCTCAGAGTTTTGCGGAGAATCAACGAGGGGCACGCCCAGAAGGCCACGTACGATGACGAACAATCGATCGGACGATTCCGTCGGATGACGTCCTCTGGGCGATTGCTCGCTGCGCGAGACATTTTCTACCGATGGGCGGATGGTTGTCGCTCAGTGGCAGTCAGGCGGACGCTCGAAGAGCACATGCTTGGCTTTGATGGACAAGATTTGACGCTCGCATCTGGCGAAAATGGTAAGCGGCGGCAGGCGGTCTTCGACTGCACCTTGCTGCGGATGAAGTAACGGACAGACTTCTTGACTACACGAGTTCGAGCTGACATGGCACACTGTAAGCTTTCTGTGCAAAAACATATCCAAAAGCTGTTGGTACTCTGTCCTGCGTTGTATCCAGGCGCAGGCGAAACGCCGATGATGGTGCAAATGCTAGGCAGAGTTGTTCTTGACACTGCGAAGGCTTTGAAGGACCTGAACTGGGCTAGACTGGGCCTGCTCAAGGGTATCTGAGCTCTCAATGACTTCAGCCTCGAGAGTGCCTGTTAGCAGTGACTGGCATAAAATGTTCGGAAAAGCAGATCACTTACCGGTCTGCACTCTCGACTACCAATGGCAAGCTGAATATAAGACACAACCAAGAGCATATATGCTGGCTAGATACTGCTTGATTGCTCTCTACGGTATGCAGTGCACTTCGGTCGTCCAGCGGTCAGGGCGGGGACTCGGTTTTGTTCCGCCTAAGGGTCAAAGGCCGGTATTCAAGGAAGAGCACAATGAGGCCTTTTGGAGATGCCGCTTCCCAACAGCGAACGGACAGCGATTCCACTGCGCCCATATCGCTGTTGCCCCGAGCTCAAGGCCTTCATTGTCATGGTCTGCGGATAGCAGACCTCGGTACTGTCCAAAAAGCGGAAGTGTTGGTGATAGAATTGTGATAGATTTCAGTGAGGGAAACTCGAGCTGGGGCTCATGTCACGTGAATAGAGCCTGAGGCACCAACCTGAAGTGGTGCAAATTCAATCGTTCGCATTTGACCATCTCACTTTCATTGTCCAACATTTATGAATGAATCAGCACTGGAATTACCCTCAGGCTCTCTGGAAGGACGGCTCGAGGTCATCGTCATAATGGGCATCAGGAGTACAGGTATACAGCAAGATCTCCATGATTCGAGAATGAAGACTCTGGGACTCTGCTCCCAGAACAGAAGCAAGCAGGACAGTGTCCACTCCTCATCAGCGCAATTGTCCTCGATTACATCGAATTGACTTGCCGTTGATGTTCATCTCTGCATCCTTGGCGACAGTAAGTCTGCAGCTGAAGCGGCCAAAGCGGCATTGGAAGTCCACATTGTGCCTTGTGCCGTGTATACAATGGCCTGGGTGACTTGCGACAAACACAGCTATACTATTCGGTCTCGAGAACGATGATATTCCACACGGCTGGTTGCGCATTCCACGAGGCTTGGCCACGTGGGTGCTGAATGGAATGCGTGGCAACCTCTTTGTAGATAAGTGGCGGATGTTCAATATCCGTTTGCGCTTTGTTCATTCACTATCTCCTTTTCCTTTTTTGCGATGATAGGCCTTATTTGATCATGGCTTCCTTCGTTCCTCGAGGATGACATTGAACGAATCTTTGCGCTCCCTACTGCCTACGAGATGGCGGATCCATATCCCGGACTAGCAGAAAACCTCCTCAACGTGGACGCGGAAGGTTGCCCAAAACCTTTCATTGGAGAGTCACTGTATCCTTACAAAGGTGGATGTGAGTTTGCCACTGTCTTGCACAGGAGTGCCTCAGCAGCATACTGACAAAAAAATCCTCCAGTCTTCGAGGGAAGGAACTGCGCCCCGAACCCTCTCATCACCACCGGCAATGCCTCTCGATGCTGCATTCCGTGTCCCGTGTACGACTATGTTTACCGCTCAGACGTTAGTAGACTCGAGGGTGCAAGATCTGCAGCATGGTGCAAGACAGTATATGCGCTTGCTCCAGGTCTTGAACCCTCATCTGATCACCTTTGACTGAGCTTCAGCTAATCCTTCTGCCCTCTGCAATAGTTTCGACGCCTGACGGATGGCTCAGCATGGGTACACCTCGTGGGATTCATCCTGTGCAGCTTCCTCCTCATCTCACACCTCGTTCTCCCCGCCAAAGTTACCAAAAGAGCATACATCAACATCATCCTCCTCGTGGGCATCCTGATCCTCGAGCTCGGCTTCATCGTGCCTCTGGCTCGCCAGCCACCACAATGCTTCGACCCTGTCACACCCAATGGCATGGTTAGCAACCATACCTGCGCGGTCTCCGGTGCCTTCGCAGCTTTTGGCGGGATGACACTGGTCAGCTGGGTCCTGGTCCGCGCTCTCTTCATGCACCTGCAGATCTGCTGGAACATCTTCATCTCCGGCACGTACTACCTCGCCGCAAATATCGTCACCTGGTCAACCGTCATCGCCCTGACCACCGCCGTACTCGCACACGTCGGCGTCTCCTTCCGCTTCGGAGGCTACTGCCACGTCAACGTGGGCAGCTTTTCCACCTACTGGGGTTGGCTCCTCGCCTTCGCCGGCCTCTCCCTCCTCCTCCAACTCATGACCTTCGCCTACTGCGCCAAAGTCTACCTCAGCGCAGCCTTCACCGGCCGCCAACAGCTCACCTCCTCCAGCCACGCCTCCAGTTCCCTCGCCGGCACGACCAAGTCCCGCAACGCTCTTATCGCCGCCCGAAGACTCCGATCCGTCCTCCTCCTCCAATGGCGCTCCCTCCTAATCGTCACAGTCGCCATCTTCACCACAGCTTGGATCTCCATTGTCTTCATCTACTTCGACGACCTCCTTACGCAGAAAGCATTCGCCAATACCGATGAGCTGATCCCTTGGATCCTTTGCCTCATCGCCTCGCAGAATCCTACGCAGTGTGCGCACTTGGCGGGTTCGTTTGTCATCTCCGAGGAACTTGCGTTGGCGACGTTGTATATCCTGGCGTTGGTGGGCGTGGAGGCGTTCTTTTTGTTGTTTCGGTGGGAGATGATGACGGCTTGGGTGGAGTTGATTAAGAAGCCGTTCAATAAGACTGAAGACAGAGGGAGGGAGGGTGAGGTGGACTCGGAAGGAGCGAGGACTTGGGGTTATAAGCGGGAGAGTGGGACGGCAGGGAGAAAGCAGGATGGAGTGTTGGGCAATGAGCAGAGCGTTAGAGCGAGCACTGACCCGAGCGAGAAGGTTGACGACAAGGAGGCTCACTACGGGGTGGCACTTTAGCATATAGAGCGCTTGTACAAGCAATGAAGAGGTCTTGCGAATGACAGTCACCCTGTGCAGCCAGTCGTGAGGAGAAATTCAAGACATCCCGATGTATTCTGTCCAGACCTGACAATATCGCATGCTCCTTGCACGGCTTACAGCAGCCAGCCATCGAAAAAGAAAGCCCACGCCGAAAATAAGCATCCACGGCACCCGTTGCATCCCAACTAGTATATCCCTCGCTCTCACACCAATCACTCCGTCCACAGTCCCTCTCTCCAGGAAGATGAGCAACGATCCTTTGCACCATGGCGCGGTTCGCCCTCGACTCCATGCTCAGCTCAACGCACAGCCGCGTTCGCGACCGTGGGTGGTCTCGATCCCGGCGGGTGGCATCCGGGCTGGAAGGACATGTTAGTGAGCCCACAGACAGCAGGTGTGTGGATAGCTGAGAGAAAGGAGGACTGTTTGCTCCCGGGTCCTGACTTACCCCTTCGCATGATCCATCACCGCTGGCTTCGCGTTCGACTACGTCCTGTTGTTTGATACGTCAGAAAAAAATGTGACACACTGGGCGAGCGATGTTGGAGGCATACTGCGGGAATCGGGGCTGCAAAGGTCGCGGCGAGCAGGAACGCGAGCGTCGAGAGGGTGAGGAGTCGCATGTTTGCGACGGACTGTGGTTGAGATGCTGATGTTCCGAGACGTTAGAAAGGAAAGTTCACATCAAGAGCGGTGATACACACTACACACTGACGTAAAAGGCTCAGATGCGGCGTATCGAAGGTTGTAGATGAGCGACGGGCTTCAAAGAGCGTTTGGGCATGCCCTCGGAGGTTGAAAGTCTTGCAGGACTTTAAGTGTCCTGGAGAAGCACACCATCGTTTCAGCTGGTGAAGCTCCTGATGACGATTCAATCTCCTGACCATGCTGATCACCATGCGAATGCGATCTGGTTCGATGTTCTGATCGTCCTGACCATGGTGACGTGCTTATTTCGGGTGGGGACCAGGCATCGGTGTCAGCCAATTTCCCTTCAGGCTTCTTGTGTCCCTCCTGCAGATGACGATTTGGGCGGAATTGACATTTAGAGATAGGCATATGCATACAAGCTACCAGGGACTCTACACAACGCCTTCATTCCATGGCGAGACTCAGAAGTTCGCCGTATTTCGTTGTCGACGCCTTCTGCTTGGTGCATTCCCACATCCTCCAGTACAAGTAAGGTTCAGAGGGTGGACAGGCATTGATGTTGGTACCTTAGCCAATTCCCATCTCGTGTTCTTTGACTTTCTGGCATTGACCCCTGTACGGAGAAGTGCCGTGCCACGTGGCAGCGATGAGTCGTGCAGCAACAAGGCGATCGAACGCTTTGCTCGGAGCTCTGCAGATATCATCTCTCGGCCGCGGTAGCAGGCAAGGAGAAAACCGCGAGGCACAGAATATCGAGGCGTCTAATCAAGGCATCACTCGACTCGAATGCGACTCCCCGGCCAACGACGTTCCTACGCCTTGAAACTCTGCTCGTGAAATCTCTCTCCGGTATATCCTGCAGGGAATAGCGCCAACATGCGGTTTCTCGCCATTCCTACGAACTCTGAAGCCAAAGCATGAAACAGTGCCTGGCCCCTGAAGACGATATCGAGATGTGCGTTCCAATGCAGAGTCGAGAAATCGTCGATACCTGCCAGAGAAGGCACCGATTGAGTTTTCCACGTCAGCACTGCTTCTCGTATGCAGCCAACAGTCTGTACAATGATGATGAGGATCGTCCTCTCGCTGGAAAATCGGCACAAAGGATCTTACGGTCCTGCTTGGGTCAGAGGCTTCCGGTTGGATGATCACCCATGTCGACTGCACCGTGACTTGCGGAAGCTCTCCGAGTATAATCATAACATTGCTGTCTGCATAAGACGGCTTGTGGTCTTTAGGGATGTTGAGGACCTCATGGAGATAGGGCAAGGGAGGCCACCTTAGCGTGTGCGATTATTGTCAGGTGAATGAGGCGAATACAAGCACCTGAAAGTCACTCGGCTCATTGGAGATCAGGAGCAAGTCGTCGAAACCTCGGCGTCGTTGAGATTTGTGTAAGAGATGAAGAGTGTCGTCGGGAAAACGAAAGCACTTCGTCGCAGCCCCACTTCCCCACAAGCTAAATTATCCCCACACCAGGGTCCCTCGACAGCTGCACGAAAGATCTTCAAGCGTTCGCAGAAACTCGGCTTTGATCCTTACAATCACATATCGTCATTGGACAATTACCGACCATGGCCACAGCGAATAGGCCGCGAGTCTTCTTAGACGTCAGCATTGGAGAGGAACCAGCGGGCAGACTCACAATCGAGCTCTTCGCGGACAAGACTCCAAAGACCGCAGAAAAGTGAGCTCTCCAATACCGTCACGCGACAGGCCGCACGACGATGATGTTCAGCGCGACTGTCTAAACCAGCGGCAGAGCACTAACAACTGCCCGCTCTCAGCTTCCGACAACTCTGCACCGGCGAACACAATGGTCTTTCCTACACCAAAGTGCCCTTCCACCGTGTCATCGACGAGTTCATGGTCCAAGGCGGCGACATAGCGGCCGGCGACGGTACCGGCACGACGAGCATCTACGATGGCGAATTCGACGACGAGAACCTCGATTGGCGAGAGATGGACGCTGCAGGGCTGGTGTGCTCGGCGAATCGGGGCAAGAACACGAATGGGTCGCAATTCTTCCTCACGCTCGAGGCTTGCCCGCATTTGAATGGAAAGCACACAATCTTTGGGCGGCTGGTGGGTGGAGAGGAGACTCTCGCGCGGATTGCGAAGGTGAAAGTCGATGGCAAGGACTGTCCTGTGACGCCGGTGTTGGTGTCGAGGTGTGGAGAGTTGGAGAAGAAGAGGAAGCCCCAACAGCAAAAGCGGGACTCGCGGCAAGAGAATGCGAACTCTGAGGCAAACGCGGACGATAGAGGGCGCAGACGGAAGAGCGACTTGTCCGCCGACGAGATGGACGCTTCTCCGCCTCCTCAGGCGCGGCGGAATAGACGGCAAAGCGACAATGTTGTTGACGAAGGCAAGCGTGGACGAGTACGCATTCGGTCGCGGTCAAGGTCTGGTTCGCAGCGATTGAAGGAGACGGAGGAGGGAGACGCGTCGGATACTTCGTCTGCGAAACTGCACAAGCGGAAACGCAGTCCGTCGCCGAGTCGGCCCGTGGAGCGTCGTGCGGAGCACACAGAGGAGGATGGAGAGGACAGCGAGCGGAGGAGGAGGAGTTTGCCGAATCAGTATCGACATCGACAGGATCAACGGAGGGACTATGATGATGAGGCGAGGTATAGGCCTAGCCCGAGAAGGGATAATGGGAGGAACTCGGGGAGGAGAGATAATAATGATCGATATCGACCTTCGAGGGACCGGTATGCAGATGAAGGGAGACTGGGCGGTGGTGGAGGCGACGGAAGACTAGGCGGTGGAGGTGGCTACGATGAGCACGAGCCTGTGAAATACAAAGGGAGAGGAGCGATGAAGTTTCGGGAGCCGGATCGGGCGTGGTAGAGAGTGTAGTATGTTGATATTGAGGCTCGTGCCTTGGTGATATAACGAATAATTCAAGTTGTAGCAAATTCTGGACGAATGTATTGGCTCTAAAACGAACAATCCTTCCGGTCAAACACCCGTTGCAAGGTCATGCGTTTATTTACCGCCATCCGTGCCCACGCTTACGTGGGTATAGCTAACCTCACAACGCTAAAACCTGAGCTCATAACGCTAGAGCTCGGCTTACATACCAAAAGCGGAACTATAAGCCGAAAAATGCGGGAGTAGCCGAAGGATATTAGGTGTAATATTATAGCGTAGACGCCTAGGCGTATATGTTAGACCTCGCGCGAAGTTTAAGGGACGCTAAGCTACTAGCGTAAAATCGAAATTTTCTCCCCTTCCTTCTTCCTTTCTTACTTCTACTTACTTATTATAACCTTACTTATAACTACCTAGGTAAGTTACCCCTAACATTACCGCTAACCTTATTATAGCTTACCCTTTATAGCCTCTATAATTACGCAAGTATAAATTTAAGACATCCCTCTATCTCTAGTTTAGACCGCTAGATATTACTCGATCGTTCGTTATTACTATTTTATACGCCCTACTTTTTCTATTTTTATACGCCTATAATTTTAGCGCTAATCCTATTCGGGGTTCTTTCTCTCTCGCTCTACCTAGCGGTCTAATAACTCTCCGCGGAAAATAGTTAAATTCGTAGTATATAAGATAAATACCCCTAACTATACTAATATATATTTATTTTATACGCGGATTCGATAGCGCCGGTAATTACGAGTTTAGCTATATAGTTTTCGTAAATGTAGTACGTTACGTTGTTAAGATATTAAATTTCTCGTAAAGCCCCTTAGTTAGCTATAGAGAGCCGGTCGACTAGTAGCTATCTATAGGTAAATAATACGAATATCCGATACCTTCGATTTCTCGTAAACTACCTTACTAAGGGTAAATAGACTAATCTAATTATTTTATTATATTATAAGTCTAGCTAAAACGGACTCCTTTATCGTATCTTTACTATCTAGGGCTAGCGATAGTAAGGTCGATATCTCGGATTTAGAAACTAACTATATTAGCCGCTACGTAGTAGCTAGAAGGTTATATTATATACTAATCGTTTCTCGATAGTATTTATCGTTCCGTCTATATCACGAATCTCCTCTAATTTATAAGTACATTTACCTATGCCCGAGTTTTAACGTTACTAAGCCTTTCTATACGCCCCTAAATACTAAGTTTTCTCTTCTTTATACGTAAACCAAGCACCGAGCCTTCTTCTTCTTCTTTATACGTACCCTCGACGCCTAAGTCTCTTCTCTATACGCCGTAGAGTCTACCGAATTATCTATTCTATACGCCGTAGATACTACCGAATTATCTATTCTATACGCCGCTTCCTCGAATTAATACGCTATATAGGCTCTACTACTAACATATCGGACGACGACACTCGAATAGGTAGCACTTTACTACTATCGGAACTACTAGCCGATCTCGATCTCGGTCTTCTATAGGCTAGCGTAGGTCTAGTAGTAGGGATAGGAGGTAATAAAGAATAAGATAAGGCCGATAAAGCGACGATAGCTACGCTATAACGGTAGATAGAGCATCTCTCTAGTAATGTAGTCGCCGATAAGGAGTTTTTAACGTAGCGCTAGACTCGGTCTATGGCTAGTATATCTAGGAAAGAAGTAGAGCGAAGGGCCCGAGAACGTCGCCTTATAGTAACGGTCGAGGTTAAGGAGGAATAGGATAGCGGTTAAGAGGACTCTTAAGAAGAAGAAGAAGAAGAAGAAGAAGAGCGCGCTATTAACAGTACCGATAATAATAAGAAGGACTAGGTTAATAAGCTAGTAGAGTAGGATGTCGATAATCCGAATCTTTCTTAAGGTTAACACTACGATAATAGTACTTAGCGCGAGCGCTAGGCTCGACGAACGGTATAAGAGAAGGTCGAGGAGATCTAGTCGACTATTAACTGCATATATATAAAGACTTAGGTGTTCGTAGCTAAGTAGTTAGGGGATCTAGAGTATCGCTCGTATCGTAGCCGACTAAAGCTCCTTTAAGAAGCGCTAAAGCATAAGCGTCTAGTTAGCGGCGTAGTAATTCGAAAGGAATTAAAGCGTTTAGTACGTAATAGGAAGCCTCTATTCGGGCTATATAGCACCAAGAAGAGTATAGAGCACTATAAGCTAGAGGAGCTTAACTAGACTATCCGTAGGCTAGCACCGACCTGGTATATACAGTCCTTGCCCTTGCCCTTACCCTTGTCCTATATGTCTACGTTATAACGTATACTAACGTTCGTATAGGTATTAAATAATCGAGGAGTCTATCTAGAACTAGAGGGTTTCTTAGGACGACATTACCGAGGGCGACCTATAAGAGGATAAGCTATATAAGAAGCAAAAGCGCATTATAACGATTATACTAATTGCTACTTAATTAGTCGTATAGAAGTAGTCCAGCTAGTTCTTACGCTCGCTCGGCGTGTACCTAGTATGCGCTAGCGTTTAGCGTCGTGTAACGTGTTGTCGACCTCTTAGCTAACATAGGCTTGTACTCTAGCTTTAGGACTATTTAGCGTACGATAAAGGGCAACGTAAAGGCAGCATATACTAAGTTCGCCGAGATCTCGAAGATAGCATAGGTGTACTTCTACTATAACAACCTCGTACGGCCGTAGAATATAAAGGCGTTAGTCGGTGTTAGTACTACTACGGCGTAGAACTATATAACCTCTAACTACGTCGCTATAAACAAGCGCATGCCGGAGGGTATGCTACGTAAGGACATGCTGCATCTAGAGGTGCCTCTTAATCCGAACGCTATTATCGCTAGCATCCTAACCGATCCGGATCGCATTTAATAGTAGATAGATCTCTACTATATAGACGACGCTATAGGCGAGCTCTTCCCTAGGCTAAAGGATACGTTTAAGGACTTCTAGTTTAACTAACCGGAAATAAAGAATTAGCATAGCATGGACATCTTAGCCGGCACGCTATTATCTCGCATCCTATAGAAGAAGCTAGATAAGGTCCTACCGGAGCCGGCGGAGGTATATCTAGGGAAGATTTCGAAGAACGACGAGTCCTTAATTAAGGGCATGTAGAAGGTCTTAGAGGATATCTTGCTGCACAATGCTAGTCTAGTCGATAAGGACTTCGTATAGCGCTTAATTATTATAGTCGGTAATTAGATAACTATCTCTCGCATTCGTAGCATTATCGAGGAGTGTGTCGAGAGCGAGCTACTATACGATCGTAAGGACTTCTTATTGCTAGTGCTAGCACTTTTCCACACGGGGATAAACCGGGTCTATACGCTATTAAGGACGCATTTCGATACTAACGCCGATAAGGAGCCCCTCGCTAGACTAACTATCGAAGAAGATGCTACGTTCTTCTACTACCCTTGGATCCGGAAGGACACGTATAAGTTCTAGCACGTTAATTAGCTCTTGAATCGGTCGTACCGCTCTCGGCTCGTTACTCTCGTCTAGTAAGAGATGCTCGACCGAAAGCTACTATCGTACTAAGGGCATAGGAACGCTAATAAGAGCCGACAAGAGGTTTTAGCCGACGCTATATATACTCTTAGACCGAAGGTATACCTCGAGATAATATATGCAGTGCATTAGAAGTCGCTGTCGAGGGCTATATAGACTAGTAAGTATACCGGCAATGTCGACTACCTAGCATTAACTAACATCTACCGTATAATGCGCGAATTTAGCGATATAATAACTCTAGCGGTCGCGGTTACGAAGATAGACGTTAGCTATATTCGTCGCTATATCGACTAACTAATCCTAGGCTTCCTCGGTGCGAAGTAGAACAACTACGCTAAGGAGATAATCTGGTTCCGTACGCTATTAACGGACGGCATCGCCGATAAGGAGCTATAAGAGAGTGTCCTCGCCTATAGCGTAGTAAATATGTCTAGCATCTATAGGAAGGCCGTCGTATCGGATGCGCTAATTAAGATGCACAATAAGGTATACTCGGAGGATATAGCTAGGAAGGGCAACTCGACCTATAATATAGATGCTACGATGCTAAACAAGGCTAGTAACATAGTCGCTAGCCGCGTTATCTAGGATATAATACTAAGAGACGGCTATCGGTATAAAGGGCACAACGTATTATACTAAGAAGAAGACTACCTACTAAGTCCTCGCATATATAGACTCTATCTAGTCCGAGGGTTTTGTCGACACGTAGATTATCGCTACGGGTAATAAGGCTACTATTCCGACCGAGGCTACTACTCCGAGCGGCACTACTACGACTAAGAAGAAGAAGAAGGGCACCGGCCTCTCTAACGATATCGAGGCGATTAGCATAAAGCTTCTAGTCCCTACGATTAAGAACGCTAACGCGGCTAATAAGGCTCGTATATAGCGCATTATACGCAATTACGAGGAAGCTAAGGTTAATAGTAAAGATGCTCTCGACGGCTATAATGTAAGGTTAAGGGCGAGGACTTAGGCTAATAATAATAACTTTCCGTTAATCGACGACCTAGTCGACTTAGATAATAAGGATAGAGATAAGAACATCGAGTCGCTCGATCTGTTCGATAAGTAGGGGCCAGTCTGTTTGCACGCCGCTAGTAAGGCTCTTTACACGCCGCTAGTTTGTTTTACACGCTAGCAATAAGGTTCTTTGCACGCTAGCGATAAGGCTCTTTACACGCTACCTCTGTTTTGCACGCCGGTAATAAGGCTCTATACTAATAGGAAAATGCTAGTAAGTCTAACAATACGATTATTTTTGTATGCGCTAGACAGCTAATTAAATAAGTCTTCCCGATAATAGTAAGTAAAGTAGCGTTTCTTAATAATAGTAAGGAATTAGACTCGTCTAGTATTAAAACCTCGTCCTTTATCCGGTCTATCGTCTTCTCTTCTTCTTTACGCATAATAGTAGTAGTTATAACAATAGCACTACCGCCGGATTTTTTTCTTCCCTTTTTGTTGTCCGTCTATACCTATAGAAGGTATTACTACTACTATTATTATTATTATTATTAGCCTTCGCCGCGCCGCCTCTACTATATCCCGCCTCGCTACCTATTAGGTACGCGAACTCTTTCCGTTCGTTTCGAGCTCGAGCGCCGGCCGCTCTACTACTAGTATTACTAAGTAAGTCTAGTCTAGCCGTCGTCGATTTAGTAGCTAACTTCTATATAGGCGCGAGAAAGCTAACCGCCTCTCCGCCCTTACTACTACTATCTCCCGCGTATGTACCTCGCGTTGCGAGCACTACCTCCGCCTTACTCGCCTCTATACTACTTATAGCTATAATATTGTCCCTTCTTTAGTCCCCTCCTTCTCCTTCGCTCCGCCGGTTACTACCCTCTCCGACTATAATATCTACCTCGGCAACGATAATAACAATAATAATAATAATGCTAGCCTTACTAGCTTCCCTACTAGCAATTCGCCCTCTTCTTCTCCCTCTCCGCCCGCCTACCTATAAGTTTAAGACTTCGAGTCGATAGCTCTTCCTCTTTAAACGTCTACTAACTAAATATAGCCTTAATAACACTACCGCCGCCTTACCCTCCTCCGCGCCCCGCCGTAAAGGCCTAATAGGCCTAAGACTCTCTACTCGCTTACTAGTACTAGTGCCCGGCGCCTTCTACGAGGCCGCAGTACTAACATTAGTAGACTAGCTACATTAATAGCGGCTAGGGGCCCCTCGCTCGGAGAACGATTACGTACGTCGTCTAACGTATATTAGTCGCATCTACGAGATAAGCGCTAGGGCCCTAGAGGCTAACCTATGCCGGCTATATCGCTAGAAAGGCACTCCGTGCCTTAAGTATACGTAGTAAGGCCGTAACGAGTATAATAGGTTCGCTTATAGGAAGGACACGTATAGTAGGTACCGCTTCCGTAAGCACCCCGAGTAATGCTAGTAGATAAGATAAAGAATAACATTAAGATTCGTATATACCTGTAAGTGTTCTATTCGTTCTACTATCTATCCTCGTAATATACTTAGGTTAGCTAGTCCACGTCCTTAAAGTAATCGACTTGCGTGTAAAATAACGAGATAGACGCGTATAAAATAACCGAATACTACGTATAAAATAGCTAGGAGGGTAAAGTCGCCGCGTGCAAAATAGCTAGGAGTAAATGTCGACAATAAAGGGCGTTTCTAGCATCGACAATACGATAGATCCGTAGGGCTAGCTACTTCTATATATATCTTTACCGGCTCCTACTAGATTAACCTCGCTAGATTATTACTACTACTACTATAATTATAGCCGTCGACCCCGACCTTACTACTATACTCGACGACGTCCTCGAATATATTAGAGATAACGAAGGACCGCGCGCTACCTCCGGCCTCCCTCTACTATCTACGTATAAGCAACTCTTCGGCGTATTACTACTACTATTATTACTACCTACTCCCGCCGCTAGCTAGCTACCTTCTACGCGCTCTACTCTCCGCCGTACTACTAACTCGACTGCCTCCTCCTCCGATCCCTTCGCTTTCGACGAAGAAGATACTATATAGTAGCTACTACTATAACTACAACCGCCGCCTCCTCCTTCTTCTCTATAAGCTCCGGCTTAATAACAACAATAGTAGTAGTAGTAGTAGCTATAACGCGGCGGCGGCTAGCGCGCTCGCACTACCGAGCTATACTAGCTATAAAGATCGGATTAGTATACTAAGCGCATAGAGAATAAGAATAGGTAGGACAATTTAACTATAACGGAGTAGCGGAGACTATCGTATATCGCGCGTATTAAGAAGGGCTTTAGGGAGGCGAGGCGGCTACCGTGTCGTAGATATGTCGTAAGAGAGGCGCATTTTAGGGCTAGTACGAGTCCTTATATAGTATATACGCACTAGGCTAGCGAGAGGTTCGAGGGTAGTCGGTATAATGTTACGAAGTGCTCGCGTTATTAGCTAGGGAGCGAGAAGTACGAGTAGTTATAGTATTAGCATTAGAATCGAGAGAAGGGGTATATATCTATGTTTATTTCGCCTATCTAACTTCTAGATCTTTTAATGTAACGCTATATCTATCTAGGAATTTATTTCGATTTCGTAGTTCGTTACGAAAATCCAAAACGCGAGGCTAGCGAGCGCCTCGCTTGCCTCGCCTACCTTACCCGCCTCGCGTAAAACATATATCGCCGAGTACCTCGCTCGCGCCTCGCTCGCGCCTTGTATTCTCTAAGGCGCGAGCGAGGGACTTATCTATCGAATATCTACCTTTTCTAGATATAATATTTATATAGAAGTAAAAAAGTAAAAGACAAATCGAGGG
>JALRMM010000424.1:0-20104 GCA_026122155.1 Zymoseptoria crescenta
CTCAAACTAGTATCATTCCCACCCACCACCGGCGTAGCATCGCTCATGATCTCCCACCTCCTCAACGGAAACGGCGCTATCTTCGTCTCACCACCACCCCCCCCCCCCCCCCCCCCCCACCCCCCACCCCCCCCCCCCCCCCCCCTTTCCCGGCCATGCTCGCTCACCACGCATCCTGACAGGCTAATACCAGCATCGTGGGCAGCTTTTCGTTCGGCCACAACGTGCCGGCCAGTTACGAGCTTTTCCCAGCGGACTCGGGACCAGTCGCCCACTTATCTCGCTCGCTGATTTCTGGCGACGCGGATGACGGCTTGAAACCAGCGACTGGACTCGTGTGTGTTGATGGGTAAAGGCGTGCGTGTCTTGTTGTCACTCCCTGAATGGCGGCACATCGAGTTCTTGCAGTTGATGCGGCATTGCTGCCAATGTTAGATTCGTCGGTACATGGAGGTGATCGGGAGAAGACGTGGTGTGGTGATGAAACGTTCTCGTGGAGTCGTCCGTTGTGAACTCCTCATCACTCTATAGTAGCGTCAGTTGACAGCAGTGAGGAATTGAACATTTCGTTGTTATCATCGATGGCCGTAGCTTCCGACATTTCGTTGGTTTCCTTGATCCCCTTCCTCGCCCTCTACGCATCTCTGCGAAGCCAGGCATGTTTCCGTCCGCGCTTTGATTTCTGAGGTAGCTTCTCAGTATCCCATCATCGTGAACCACTTCTCATAACCTACAAGCTCTGTCGGCAGGACTCTTCAATCATTCCAGGCCAACACGAGCATCCATGCTAATCTACACGTCGACACCATCCACGACCATTCCCTTCTGCCACTTGTAGCACATCTTGCGAGCCACCTCGTCGGCGGCGTCGTCCGACACCAGGGCACCGACCAAGTACAGAGCGCCGTCCATGCCAGAAGTCACGCCGCTGGTAGTCAGCACACGAAGTCCTCCCAGACGGAGGTTCGCACGCTTCAGTACGCTCTCGCGGCGATTGTTGCTGAGCTTGAGACTCATGCTGCCCTTGCGAGCGTTGGACATGCGACGGCCACTGCCATTGGTGGCCTCCTCGATGGGAGAGATTCCGCCGGCCGAGCTCTTGCGGCGCTTGTGTTCCTTGAGCTCCTTGCGGGTCAGGACGTATGGGTTGTCGTCTTCGTTCTCGCCGAGGTCGAAGCGGAGGTTGTTGACGACGTAGCGTTCTTCGACGACGTCCACGCGCTCGGCCATGTCGCGCTGAGCCACGTTAGAGCAGGCAATCTCGAACTTGGTGATGAAGTCGGGATGGGTCGTGGCGGTGAGACCGCTGAGGATGCCGGCTTCGGCGAGGAAGAGGGAGCCGGTGCAGACGGACATGAGGGAGCGCTCGCGGTTGGGGTTCTTCTTTTGCAACTCGGCAAAGGCTTTGATCAGGCCCAGAGGTTGTTTCTTGCCTTTGACGACCTCCTCGTGGGAGCCGCCTGGGATGATGAGGACGTCAATCTCGGAGAGACGCTTCATGGCCTCGTCGTAGGTGATGTGAGCGCGGAGCGAGGCACCTTGGAGGGTGGTGACATGCTCTTGTGGGCCGGCGAAGATGGTGCGGAAGGCTTTGGACTCTGTGGAGGGAGGATCGAGTCAGAGGCGGGGTATGCCACAAGGAGGTGGGCCATGTTGTGGTATGCTCACCTGGGTTCTTCGCGTCGTGCTGAGCCCAGCCGAAGACCTCCAATGGTCCAACGGCGTCCATGGTGTCCATGTTGTCGTGGAGGGTGATGAGAACCTTGAGTGGCTCGAAGACGCCCTCAGGTTCTTCCGTGCTGCGGGGAGACGAGGCATGTCAGCGATGAGGCGAGAGAGGGATGCGGGAGGGGCATGAAGATGGAGTGGTCAGTGTGAAGGAGGAGTATGGACATACATTGCACTCATCGTGACGGTGTTGTGTGAGGTGTGAAAGTGTTGGGTTGAGTGAAGTGGTTGATGAAGAAAGGAAGAGGAAAGGAGAATGAAGGAAGAAGTCGACTTTGTGTTGTCATGTCCTCCAGCTGTCTTCTCTCAGGAAGGGAGCTTGGGCCCTCCATCTGCCGTGGAAATCCGGGGAAGCTCCTGAAACACGACGACAGGTGGAAACACGACCGAAGTCAATATGGACGGCCCCAATCCACAGTCGGAAGCAGAACATCCACAGCATTCTCCTCCTCCCTCCACCGTGTCCCCCGCACTTTGCCATGAAACAGCCAGGTGCGCTAATTTAATGCCACTAGCGCGAGGGGCATTGATTGAGCATCGCCAGACGCACGTGCTCGAGTCTTTCTCGTTCTTGCAACCCCGATATGGCCCCGTCTCGTCCGGTGGAGGGCAAGTGTAGTTCACGACGGCATCGCCTCCTTTCGACGTCCCTCGAGCCTGCAAGATTGCACAGAGAAAATGAAGTTCAACCCCTCCCACGAAGCTTCCAACCACGAAGACCCTGGCTCGGATCATCTCTGGACTCTGGCGAAGGTCGGACCGGAGTTCCCCACGTCTGTACACAACTGCATCACCTCAATCCAGCCACAGCGCGTGGCAAGGCTTTGTATGCGCGTGTACAGCCGTGTTTGGTACGATGCCTCGAGTACCAGGTGAGCGTGGTGATCAAGTCGGAATCCAGCGAATGCACTTCTCAGCTCTAGCACACGTCGTGCGCTATCATTTCGGTCAACCAAAGGGGCCTGGCATCTGCTTTGAAAGACGAGCTTCTTCCGAGACGACGAATGAAAACACTGCGTTGCCAGGACCAGCGAGTCGAATCGCTACTGTAGGACAGACTCCAGTTTTCAGCCTCAGTCTATCACACCAGCGACCTCGAACGGAGAGAACATTATCAAGGTTGTGATTTCGTCATGCAACTGTCTTCATGTGCTATGAGCTTTTGGTCCAAGTCTGTCCCGCGGCTTAAAATCTAGAGATGGGGCTGAAGGGATTTGGGTGCTCCTCTTGCACCGACTTCGCATGTCTGCTGCATCCGCAACTCTGATCTTGATCTAGGATTTGAAGGACGTGTCCCTTCGAGCCCGCATATCTGCATGCATATCTCTGCATCGCGTTCGTTGTCCGTACTCTCTCCACCTGTCGAAGTGTTCACTTCCACTTCTGCACCACCACTCCGCCTCTCTTGAAGTCTCCAATATCGCCCAGCACTTGCGACTTGTCTTCCAACTCCTTCGATGGGAATGTCGTCATGAGTGCCCATGGTCGCTGCTGAGATGATGGCGCCGCACGGTTGACAAAGTCGTAGACATCGCCGATGGTGTGAGAGGTGTTGAAGCGTGACACGAGACGAGTGCCATCGCCAAGGCGGATCTGGAGTTGAAGCGTGGGTTGAGAGTCATCGACGAGCATGGTAGGAGGAGCGGCGGTCGTGGCTGCGGCGGCGGAGTCGTTGGTGGTGGCGTGAGAGGACGTCGGTGCAGATGCAGTGGGAGGAGGAGCAAGACCTGGCGTTGGCGACCCCAGACGCTGTCCTTGCCCACCGAATGGCTTGTACTTTGGCTTCGGTGCGACGTAGTTCTCGCCCTTGTGAGGCTCGAGGTTGAGGTCCACTTCTTGATCTGGTTGAACGTCCAGCAACGCCTTGGGAGCGCGACCTTGGTTGATCTCCTGCATGATGTGCTCGTTTGCCGGATCATCGAAGCGGAGGAGTGGCCCATCGTCAATACTGACACCGTCCGCCCACAAGTGCAAAGTCCGCGTGACGCGAGGATGCCGTGGTCGAGAAGAGCTCGCAGCCGCCGCCGCCACGGGATCTTGGACGACCTGGCTTGGAACATCGTCTCCACCGAGTGTCTGCGCACGGCCTGCAAAGTGTGATGAACGTGGCTGCTCTTCCTCGCCTTCGCCATCCTCACCCTCCGGACGCTCTCGATTGCTGCGTGCTTGGTTCATGATGTTTCGAAAGTGATCAGCCGGGCGAGCGGCCTGGTCTGGGTTCTGTACTGCCAAACCGCTCTTTTCTCCTCCAGCGAACAAGTCTTGTGCGGGATCCTTCTCATCATTGTCGTCGGCTCCCCCGAGATCCGCCAGTGTCTTCATCTGCTTAGAGCGGCCGCCAGCTGCTGGCTTGCGGGCTGTTGAGGAAGAACTCGCAGCTGCTGCAGGCTGTGCGGGTGTGGTCGAGGAGGTGGGTTGGTTATCGTCATCGCCCGACTCGTTCTCGTTCGCGGCGAAGAATAGGGCAACGGCTTGCTCGAGATTCCAGTTGGAGGCGCCGAGTGCGGTTTGTGCCTGTGCAATTGTTAGATGTGATCAGCTTCGAACGCTGTGAAATGCTGCTACTCACCACGCTGGGGTCTGCGCCTGTGACGGAGCTGAACTGTGCGATCTTGTCTTGCTGGTCGGCGTCCATGATGACAATTCGTGTGATGAGTGTGAGGGAGTGAGAGTCGGCGTGCCGTGTTGACAGAGAAGTTCGAGGATGTACGAAGTAGAGGCGAGGCAACGTGGAATTGTAAGAAGTTCAAGTGATCCATCAATTCGGGAGAGCTTTGACTGCACGTCACCGATCACTCAGAAGCGGGCGGACCAAGCCGCAGAGCGCGATCAACTCCGCGTCGACTGTTTGACCTTCACCACCACATGCAAAGACACATCCACATTCACGGACAAGGACGACGTCAGAGCGATTGTACAGAACTGCTTTCCACCTGACATCCATTCCGGCCATCACTGTCGCCTGCAACTGCTCAGCCAAACCCGCCGCCGTCGTTCCCGCCGCCATGTCCGCTCCCGACCTCACAGAATCGCAAACCACGTTTCCTTCCGACAGCGAAATCTACGATGCGAACCACTCTTCCAATGACTCGGATGAGCCCGCCTCTTCCAGCTCAAGTCCTATGATCCTGTACTCACCACCGACATTCTGGAGTCTTATGAGAGGAGCCGCCATCAACCTTCTGTTACCATTTGTCAACGGCTTGATGCTCGGGTTTGGAGAGTTGTTTGCACACGAGGCCGCGTTTAGATTAGGATGGGGCAAGACGAAGGTATGTTGGATAATGACGAGCGCCGTGTGGAATCAATATGCGGACAACGGCGCCAGCGCATGTGTTCTTGCGATGACTCTCGGCATGTTCGATACGACAAAATAAGCTAACGGTGCGCTCAGGTCTTCCCTTCGCATAGAACGCACTCACTGGGTCCCGGGATTGAAGTGAAGGATGATCCAGTCGAGGGGAGACGGCGAGACGGGCGGGAGCTGGACATGTACACTGCTCTCGAGTGATGCTGGACGCAGTGGAGGCACAATGGGACCGCGCTGCACATTGGAGGAGAGAGGGAAGATGACAACTTCGAACATCCTGGGAAAATGGATTGGAAGGCATCGCACAACATGGCCAACATGGTTGTGGCATCGTGGAGCTCGCTGCCGCAGTAGGCGACACTGGGATGAAGATTCTGGTGTGAATGCAGCTCAGGCCGAGCAGCCGGTACAGGTCAAGACGCAGCATACGCTGCTCGCACATTGTCATTGCTAGAAAGTCGGCACTACTTATGTCGCGTTATCGAGATAATGCCCTCTTCACTTCATACCTCGGCCACGCCAAGAGTCGCTAGATCGTATACGTCGTGAAGGTAGAACTAAGCTGCTTCCCCAAACTTTCAAACTTTTGAGATCTTCGAACTACAACCACGCCCAAAGATGATGCCCAGCAGGGGATTGCGCGCCCTCAAAGGCAGAGCGCCGCAATTGCATCTGTCACAATGTCGAAATGTAATGATCTGCCCGGGAAGCATGACTGCGACGCGCATACTGACATTGACCAGCTCTCATCATCAACTCTTCAGTCCCGCCTCAACTCCGCGCAACGAGTCGCATTTCCTCGATCCTCCCCTTCATGGCGACCTGCCGCGATCATACCTGCTATCGCCGCGTATCGACATGCCTCGACATCGCAATCGCCGGCGCCGCCGACCTCTACGCCTTCCTCCGAATTCCCTAACCTCGACACGATCACGCTCGATACGATAGAGATTGATTCGGCAAGCGATCCGGCCACACTCCTCCCAGAAACCGTCGGCTACCTCCACCAACTCGGAATCGACTATGGATGGGGACCGACAACTCTAGTACAATACGCAATGGAAGGAATCCACGTATATGGCGGTCTTCCCTGGTGGGGCGCCATCCTCACTACATCACTTGTTGCCCGTCTGCTGCTCTTCCCGGCCTTTGTCAAGACATCTGACAGCATGGCACGGACTGCAGCCCTGGGCGAGGTTCTCAAGCCATTCGATCAACGCGTCACCGCTGCTCAAAAAGAAGGAGACACACAGGGCATCTTGCTTGCGATGAAAAGGAAAGGTGAGGTCAAGAAGCGTGCCGGAATTATCAGCGTGCCCAAGCAATTGGCGCCGATGATACTACAGGGTGTGATTGCATACTGCGGTATCAAGCTTACCAGGGCCATGGCTGCATTACCTGTTCCCGGCCTTCACGATGGCGGATTCCTCTGGCTGAAGGACTTGACTTTGACGGATGGATACCTCCTGATGCCAATCTTGATGGCGGGAACTATGCACATGGTTGCTCGATTGGGCGGCGAGACTGGTGCGGCGACTCAGCTCGGGCCTATGATGAAACCGCTGATGCTGTATATCATGCCTGGCATCATTGCTATATTCATGGCTTTCCAGCCAGGCGCTGTGTGCGTGTGGTTCTGCGGCTCTGGTGTGATTGGATTGGGACAAGGACTGCTTCTGAAGAATGCGGCCGTGCGAAAGGCGCTGGGCATGGCGCCGAACTTCGTGCCTAAGCCTGGCATGGAGCCGTCAAACACGCTCACAGCTATGTTGGAAGACAAGTTCCCAGGCATGAAACAGAGGTCGGCCGTACTCAACGGCGGTGCGCCACCAAAACCTACGGGACCCTACGTCAATCCGATATATCAAGCCCCGAAAGTGCAGCGGGCGAATAGCAGGACCATTGACGCTACGCTCGTGCCTAAAAGCGAGGAGATGGTCCAGCCTGGCACCTCCTCGCCGCCAACAAAGAAGCCTGGCGTTCTCAAAGAAATGTGGAGATCGTCAGTGGCCATGAGCGAAGAGTCCAAGAAAGAGCAGGCCAAAAAGGCCTTCAAGAAGAAAGCCGACCAGTACGAGCAGAGGGCGAAAGAAAAGGGTCGGCGGTGATGATTCCGGTGTGTCAGTCACGCTCGTCATGCATTTCCAAGGTTCGGCGGTGGGTTGTATATGGTGCATGGTGTTTGGGCCCGTGTCTGGTTCTGCTATTAAACACCAGATATACTATTGCATATGTACGATACACTCCGAATCCAAGTTGCTCCGTGGCTCCCCCTCTTCCCCTCACTCAGGCGTCCACGTCGGACATATTCTGTTCCACCCCCATCTCCTCCACGTTGCTTTGCAACTCTTCCGAGACCTCATTGACGCGCATCCAACTGGCTGGCCATCTGCCTCCCACCTCAAGATTCCGCTTGGGTACAGCGTCGACTCCGCGCAGAAATCGGACATTTCGAGCAATCGCAAGGTGCAAACGAGCCGCGATTCCACCTTGCTCCATAGACCGTGCATCGTCTACGTTGGCAGGCTTTTCTATCCCTAACGGTCCGAGAAACTGCTGGACCGGCCAAAGTGGATGCATCTCGCCCTCCTTCTCAATCTGTGCCAGTGTCATCTGCGTCCACGTTCGTTCGTCTGTCTCCGCGAGCAGGCACTCGGATCCAGCTTCAACAGCCTGCCAGAACGAGCGTACTGACGTGCCGCTATCGACAATACTGAAGGGTTCGGGATTCGGCAGAAGAGCCTGACGTATGATCTGCTGCGATACAGTCGACAGCTCGGCAACGGGGAGCCAAGAGTTTATGCCTGCATGCGGAAATGCCCGGAGCTGAATGCAGGCCCGCACGACCCGCCACAAGAAGTCGTCAGCGTTGGCAGCACCGGTTTCCACATCTCCAATGATGCAACCTGGCTTTACCACTGTATATTTGCCGCAAGGTTGAGACACGGCGTCCGCCATGGCCAATACCATGCTCTCCGACATGAACTTTGTCTTCACATATACACTCACGTCATCTCCTGGATCCAGACGCTCTGGTCTGTGAGGACTCAGGCCGCCGGATACGTACACGAATCGCCGCAAATGTTGAGACTGCGTGGCCGCAGCCAGCAATTGGAACGTGGAGTCGACATTGGCAGCTTTGAGCGATTCGTAATCCGATGTCCAATGCACTGCGGCGCCATTGTGGATGATAGTGTCGATCGCATCGTTGGTTGTCTCCGTGCCTGCTAGCAGCTTCCAATGATCGGAACTCAGCCCGAGCTGAGGTTGCGACAGGTCTCCACACCATACTTCAAGGCACTGGGCCGCGCTTTCGTTCCACCAGCCAGCGGCATTAGTAGCTCGTCTGATTCTCGTCAGCCCCGCGCTTACATCCTGAGCGCGGACCAGGACTATGATCTTGATGAAGTGTTCACTTGCAACGAGATCGCGCAGTATCTGAGTGCCCAGATATCCCGTGGATCCAGTCAAGAACACCCTTCTGGCCCGGGCCTGTGGAGCAGACAGGCTCGCGCCGTTCACGGCGGCCACGTCCAAGCGCCGAAGCATGTCGTCAAGGTCGGCATGTACAGTTGACCTAGCTTCTGTGTGCGTGCCGAGTCTGGCATCTTCAATGATCTTGCTCAAGCTTCCAAGCGTGGTCTGATGCTTTGTCAACACCGACAACTTGAGATTGACCTCGAACTTCCTACGAATCGCCATCACAAGCGACATCGCCGTGATGGAATCTCCTACTCCCCAGAACTGAGTCTCGTGGCCAATATTGTTCTCCTCGATCTTGAGAACCGTTGCCCATATGGATCGTAGATGCAGCTCTGTCTCCACAAGCTGCCGGGTCGGTAGCAATGGCTGGGTAGCGTGGGACGCCATCGATTCATGCTGTCGAGCCAAAAGACGCAAATGCTTCCGGTCAAGCTTGCCCGTTGCTGTCAGTGGTGCCTTTTGGATCGCGATGAAAGAAGTCGGGACCATGTAAGGGGGCATCGCCAAGCTCAGGCGTTGTCGTATGTTTGCCGCGAGGAGGTCCACAGACTCCTGCACTGCTTTTGGTGTCATGGAAGCGGCCTCCGGTGGCACGATGAAGGCAGCCAGCGTTGCGGAAGGCCCGTCCAGTTCTGCTAGCACTGAGATGCTGTGTCTGTCGACCGAAGGCTCGACACTCAAACATTGCTGTACATGGTACGCCACATCAGCCAGCTCGACTCGCTGTCCCCTGATCTTGGTTTGAGAATCGTTGCGGCCGGTAAATTCAAGGGTGCCATCAGCCGTGTAACGCACGAGATCGCCGGTGCGGTACACTTTTCCTCCCCTGCCAACGGCATCCGCAAGCCAGACTGGATCTTCGACGAAAGCAGCTGCGGTCTTTTCCTCCTCTCCAAGATACCCTTGGCCTACCAACGGGCCTTCGATCCACAGTTCTCCTACACAGCCCACAGGTGATAACTGCTTCGAATTGCGAGGATTAACAACCCAACAGCAAACGCCGATACCGCGACCAACCTCCGAACCCTCCGCATCCGGTCCGGTGACGGTGGACATCACTGTGCATTCTGCAGGCCCATAAGCGAAGCGCACGCAGGTCCGTTCTCTCAGGCGAGCAACAGTGTCAACAGGAGCAGTCTCGCCGCATAATTCGACCAGATCAAGGACACGAAGTGCGTCATCATCCAAAACTTCGGCCAGCTTGGGTGTGAGATTCGCAAAGTTCGCGGAAAGCCGGCATATACTGCCCGACAAGTCGTTGAGACGGTCCTCGTCGGACGGCACGCAGAGACATCCTCCCGCGTAGAGAGTGTGCAAGAGATTGTAGTACGATGCGTCGAATGCGTACGAGGCAAAGTCGAAGACCCGTCTTTTGCGGTTGAAGCCCAGCGGCTTGTTTTGATGGGCGAGCGCGCTGCTGAAGTTCTCATGCGAGATGACGATGCCTTTTGGGTTGCCGGTACTTCCAGAGGTGAAAACGACAGACAACGAGTCGCACGGCTTGACGCCAGCCTTGCCTGATTGTTGCGGCGTGAAAGGCATACTGAGCAGCTCATCGACGGTGACGACCTTTTTGCCAGCGGCTACACTCGCTGCGAAAGAACGGCACGAGGGAGATGCCAATATTGCTTTCGGTCTGACCTGTTCGATGATCTTCTGCAGTCTCTGCTGCGGCTGTGATACGTCAAACGTGAGCGAAGCTGCGCCCGCCTTCATCACTGCAAGCACGGTCACACTGGTCCAGAGCGATTTTTCCGAGCAGATTGGGACTATGTCATTTGGCTGCAGCTCGACAGTGCATCGCAAAGCCTGAGCGAGGCGCGTTGACAGATCGTCCAGTTGGCCATACGTCAACGTACCATCCCAGGCGTGAATCGCAGTCGCATCGGGGTCTTGCTGTGCTACCTGCGCCAGAAGATCATGAACCAGCCTCGGCACTGGTTCTGGGACCTGTGCATTCCAACTCTGGATGTGCTTCAGGTCGCGCTCCGACATTGTCCGAACGCTTGCAATGCTTTTGTTGCGATCGTCCATGTGGCATAGCTGGCGCAACACCGTCTCGTACTGGCACTGCAACCTTTCCACGCTGGAGTGGTCAAGGACAGCCGGTTCAAAATTCGAGGTAATCTGCAAGCCCTCTGGCTGCAGCTGGAACGCTAGCATTAGAGCGTATGTGCTCGCGGCGTCGTTCAACGGCGATTCTGTACCTTCCCCGAGGACGTCTTGAAACAGTGAAGGAGGCTCATGGCTTTCCATGGGTTGAACGACGATCAATGTCTGGAAATTGCACGCCTGCTCCGCTTCGGGACTCACTCGGCGGATCTGTGGCAAGCCGAATTGTTCGAAACGCTGCATAGCAAGCCTTTGGTCTTGTGTACGTGCGAGCAATTCTTGTATCGTTTCCCTGGCCTCGCGATGAACAATTATGCGCATTGGAACTGTTGCAGCTGTGGGTCCCGTCATTCTCTCAATACCAACAACTGGCGCATTGCGTCCTGCCGAAATCGTGCCAAAGACAACATCGTCGGAGGATGTGTAATCTGCGACGAGGATAGCCCATGCCGTTGCGACTATTGTTGCGGGTGTTGTGTCGTCGCCATGAGGCCAAGGAAGGTTTCTGATGGTGTGGGTTATGACTGCCTTCGATCTAGGCTTGTACTCCAGCGAAGGAAGCTCGGGGAATACGGCGGCCGTGCTATCCTCGAAGTGCTTCTTCCAGGCCGATGATGCTGCTTCCACATCTAACTTTACGACGTGCTTGACAAATCCCTGGAATGGTGGTGATATAACCACACGGTCTCCCGCATAGGCCTTTGCCACCAAGCCCATGATCATCGAGCGGGAGAACCCGTCGAGCAATGCATGATGCATTGTCCAAATGAAGATCCGCTCAGTCCCGCGCTGTTCGATGGCAAAACGAACAAGTGGTGCGCCAGGACCCATATTTCGTCCATCGGCACTGGCCTGGTTCTCGATCCCCTTCCACCCATGTTCCTGATGCCGCAAAGTCACTTGGACCAGCTGGCTGCCCTGGAGTTGAACAACGCGGGTGCGTAGTATTGGGGTAGCCGCGACCACTGTATCCCACGCCTTTCGGAACCGATTTGTGTCGATGCTGGGTGGCAACAAAAACCGCCGCTCCGAGACGTAGTCACCGGGATGCTGCATGCTCAGCGCAAACAGTCCTGCTTGGAAAGGTGTGCACGGGAAAATATCCTCAACGTCTCCAGCGCAGACTCCACACGCGGAAGTCACCATCTCTTGGACTTGCGTGTGATCGATGTCCGCAAGGAGCGAGAATGGTTCGACGCTAGGCACACCTTCACAGACGTGTTCTCGCGTTATCTCGGCAAGGTCGCACAGCTTCGGGCGCTGGAAGATGTCGGCAACCTCGAAGGAGACTCCGTGTTCTCTGGCGATGCCCACGAGTTTCACGGCTCGAATAGAGTCGCCGCCCAGATGGAAGAAGCTGTCGTCGAGGCCGATTTCATCCTCACTGATCCGTAAAGTCTTCGCCCAACAAAACCGCAGTCGATGTTCTACCACTGACGATGGCGTACGTCGTGGTGCTCGGCCTCGATTTAACGCGGCCAGTTCTGTTAGGCTGGAGGAAGCTCCTATCTCTCGCAATCGCATTCGATCAGTCTTTCCGGTCCCTGTACGAGGTAGGTGATCAGGAATGAAGACGGTTGCCGCCGGGATCATGTACGATGGAACGGCCTTTGCAAGCTTCTGGGACAGCTGGGCGGTATCGCTGAGCGTCAAGAACGCCACCAGAGTGTCGGTGTCACTCGTCCTCGGGGTCACTGCCTCTACTACTATCTCAACTCTCGCATCGCATGCAAGAGTATGGCGGATGTGATGTTCTATCTCGCCAAGCTCCACCCGGCAGCCTTTGACTTTGACCTGCCGGTCTTTCCGCCCAACGAACGCCAGCGAACCATCGCACTCACGGCGCACGAGATCTCCGGTGCGATACAGGCGGCGACTGGAGCCATTTTCGCTTCTCGGCAACCACAATGGCTCGCTGAAAAATGCAGCGGATGTTCTCTCAGAATCGTACAGATAACCCTGCCCCACGAGCGGCCCTTCGAGCCACAATTCGCCCACCTCGCCAATGCGGACAAGGTCGCTTTGTTCCGAATTGACGACCCACGTCTTGGCTCCGCACGCCGTCCCGATATTGCGAGACGCAAGTATGAAATCGGAATCCGAATACACCTTCGCGAAAGTGCTCTTGAATGTGCACTCCGCGGGACCATATGTGTTCTTCAAGTCGACTTGACTTGCCCACTTCGACAACAGGTCAGGGCTCGGCGGCTCGCCACTGAGAAGGATCGTCCGGAGACTCTGCGGTCGCCTATCCAGGGTTCGCAGCATCGTGGGTGTGATGTTGATCAGTGTCGCCTGGTATGCATCAACACACGAAGCCAGATCGTTCAGCATCTCATTCGTCCGGGGAACGCACAGGCAGCCTCCGGCGCATAGGGTGTGCAGCACGTTCGACCATGCTACATCGAACGAGTATGGGGCAAAGTCCAGGACTCGAGAATCGTGGAAACCAAGAGGACGTCCTTGATAATGCACTGCGGCCGCGACGTTGGCGTGAGATATGCGTGTCCCTTTGGGCTTGCCGGTGCTTCCAGAGGTGAAGGTGACGAAGACCGTTTGCATGGGATACACCGTGGGAAGTATTGAAGATCTCCCGTACTCTGGCAACTCTCCGTCAAGCTCCAGGATCGTTCCTCTGGCTCCAAGTACGTACTCTGCAATGGTTCGTGTAGCAGATGTGCACAAAATCCGCTGAGCTCGAGTCTGTTCCACAATGGACCTCAGTCGCTCGCCCGGCTGGCTGACATCGAGTGCTACGCAAACAGCCCCAGCTTTCATCGCCCCCAACATAGCAATGCTTGTCCATTTCGACTTCTCGAAGCAAAGCGGAATGATGGGCGCACCTTCTCCCGGCCGAACCCCGTTCGCATGCAAGACCTGCGCCACTTTCGTGGAAAAGTCATCGAGTTCACGATATGTCAGCTTCCCATCCCAGGCGTGGACTGCGATGCTCGCCGGATGTTTTGAGGCCGTCTCCGCGATCTTTGTATGCACGCATATGCTGTCGATTGTTTCAGAGGCTTGGGCGTTCCATTCGCGTTTCTGGCTTAGATCTCGTTCGTTAGCGGCCATCCTGAAAGACTCGGACACCTTTCCAACGAGCTCTCTGTCGGCCGAGAGCTTCGAATGATCAGCGTAGCTTTCGGCTCCCTCGCCGCACACTTGGCGCCATGATGTCCGATCGCATCATGGGACTGCTGATTTTTAGAACTATTGGAGGCATTGCTGCCCCTGCCGATTCTATTCGCATCTTCGGACACCCGTGCCACCGTAGACACGAAATTGTCAACGGAATTTGCCAAGCCAAAGCACGACCCAAGCTAGACCTTGAACAGCGCCGTGCGAGCCGTCACACCAGTGGTTTTCACCAGCGCATTCGCATTCGGCACAAAATACCAGATTCTGCACGGCCATCTGTGCTGGATCCTCCTCGCGGCGCTTACCTTGCCGCTGGGACTATAATCAAAGCGATGACTGATGGAACAATATAGATAGAGAGTCAACCTCTCAGTGGTCACAAGGCAGGCGAGAACAATGATACCCCATACTAGCATGAATCCCACTTGTCTGAAATCAATACTGATGCAAAACATGGTAGACCGTAGGATACCCGCTTGTACAATCTGCCTCCTGCCTATGCTGCAATCCCGAACTTTGAATCGCTCCACACTCGTCCTTGTATTTCATGGCCAGCGTTCCTGATAGCACCACTTTCGAGCGCCATCATCGAATCTGTAGTAATGCAGTCTACCGGCCTTCATGTCCAGAACCTCAACTTCCTCCGGAACGATGACCACCGCTCGGAAATTCTTCCTCGCAAGAGGATCATGCAGGTCGTGGATACTCTGACCAACCTTGAATTTTTCGTGATCGTACGGCAGGTCCCTGGCCTGGCCTGGAGGCGGTGCTACAAACCTTCCTGGAGGAAATTTTGAATTAGTTGAGCAGACGGGAACATATCGAGGAAAGTGTCATACCTCTTTGTGCTGGGGGGAGGTGTCCAAAGACGGCGGTTAACTCTGTTTCCCATGACCAAGGTCGCTGTTCATCATCTTTCACGGGACGCATTCGCGAAGATAACACTCGTCGCACCTCCTTCGCTTCTCGAGTATCACCTGCGATGTCCGGCCCAAGAACAAAGGCCCGCCCCCTGATTCTCCACTGTCGCATGCTTTCCCGAGCCCACCAGAGCGCTTCGCATAACCTGCCTCCCCCAGAGACCTGCTCCTCTCGACCCTTGTTGGGTCTGCAGACGCCGTCGCCTGATAGTATCTCGGCAATCTTGCTGGTTCTTGCGTCGGTCGTAAACATCGGCATGTCGGAGTTGAAGATACTCTCATTGCGTGGCGCTGGATTGGAGACATTGTCGGGCAGTTCGGCCCAGAACGAGCGGAACACACAGAATCGAGCTCTAGGGCCGCAGAATCCAGCCTGTTCCACCGTGTAGTCTCTCGGAAGAGAATGCAAGCTACTGAATGCAAACTCCTGTCCATCCGTTGCCGTCACGTCCTTCAAGAACGCCGCCCTCCATGGCGCTTCGTCCAACAGCGATCCGCGGTCTCTGTTCCAGAGTAGAACCATTGTCGATGCAGTCCAGGCCCAAATGCCCCAAGAACGATCGAGATGGAATGACAGTAAGCAGTCGAGTTGGGCCTAGTAGAAATGATCGAGTTCCGGAGGACGTGGCGGTGTCGATCGACTGCGTTGCAGAACACGCCATCGGGGCCAGCACAACCTGGCATGACACGAAACGCATTGGCACGGTCTCCCAGGCGATGAGACCAGGGCATGAGAAACCTAGCAAACTGTATCGTTACAAGTTCGGGTAGGCAGACAGGGTTGCCCATGTTCACAGCCCATGTCCCGCTCCATGGGGTCTGTTCTTGGAAACGGTTGAGAAGTCTCAGAGGCACGGTAGACTTAAGACTGTGAAGTCAAGAGACTCTGTATCGGATCGCAGCATCGCCTGCAGATCTTCTTTTGCTCATTGCCGTGACAATTCTCGTTGAATCTTCCACATCAGGTTCCAGTATCGCCGACATTCCAACACGGAGATTTACCCAAGTCATCCGGCCACCTGTTCATCATGAAAGTCCCGGTCAGTCTGTCACTACTTCTAGCCAACGGCATAGCCCAATGCTTCGATCCGTCTCCAGCGTTTCCAATCCCAAGCTGGGGACAAAATGGTCAAAGTCTATCATCGATTCTGGAGTCCATCGAAAACCAGATCTCAACGATAACATCCAAGCCAGCCTACGATGCCTCCTCCTTTTCCATCGAGCTGACATCTGCTTCGAATACCATCTGGTCTCTACACCATACGGCTGTCCGCCGCAATGACAGCCGACCGGGCACAGACTCTGTCGACCACAACAGCGTATTCCGCATATCCGCTGTCACCAAGGTGTTTACCGTTCTGGCGCTGCTCCAACAGCATGAGATGGGCAACTTGAATCTGGAGGACCCGATTAGCAAGCATCTGCCAGAGCTCGGCGGCGAAATTTCCTGGGCGAACATTACCCTGCGAGCTCTCGCGAGCCATCTCTCCGGCGTTCCACGCGAGTTCGCCCACAGTGATCTCATCAACGCGATTGCTGACCCAACATCTGTTGGCCTGCCACCAGCTACGAAAGATGGTTGCCCGACATGTGACGAGTACAACCACTACTTGCCATGTACTGCCGAAGACCTACTGGATGCCGTTCGAAAGCTGAAGCCAGTGTTCAGACCCAACGATAAGTCGACATACAGTAACGTCGCCTTTGAGCTCATCGGTATGGCCGTGGAAAGAGTGACCGGTAAAGACTTCGGATCGTACCTTCAAGAAGAGGTATTCGATCGACTGGGCATGAATGCGACGTCCATGAATCCTCCACCTACCGACTGCCACGCGGTGCTCCCAATCTGGTCGAAGGGCGACAATTACTGGGGCATCGATGCTGGCGTGCAAAACTCAACAGCAGGAATGTATGCCTCGTCTTCCGACATGAGCAAGTTGCTGCGACATATATTGTCCAACCCGAACCAGATTGTGCCAGGCGTCAATTGGCTGCTGCCAGTCAGCTGGGCCACAGGCTTCAGAACCTTCTACGGTATGCCCTGGGAGATTCTTCGTACGGAAAAGGTACTGGATGCGAGACAGCGACTTGTGACGTTCGTCACCAAGTCGGGTGGTATGCCCGGCTACTACTCCAGGATTACGCTGATGCCGGAGTACGGACTGGGTCTGACAATCCTCGTGGGAGGCGAGACAGAGTTGCTCAGTGAGCTCCAGGAGCTGATCACCACACGGCTGATTCGAGAAGGTGATCCGATCCTGTGGGCGGAGCTGGCTGATGCCTACGACGGTGTATATTTGGCCGAGGACAGCTCACTCAATTCTTCTCTCACGATATCCAGCAAGCCGTCGGGGGGCATGAGGGTCACTTCTTTCGTCAGCAACGGCACGAATGCGTTGGAACAGGTGTTTGGGAGGGAAGCCCACTCAGAACGATGGCACGCGCAGTTGATTCCGACGATGCGGTACAAAGACGAGTCCAAGCGACGGGGGGACATCTGGAGACTCATCATTGTGCCAGAGCGGCTCGACCAGTCCGATCTCGTGTGGGATGATCTCTGTGGTACCGATGTGGACACGTGGAGATACGCAGGTATCCCGGCGAACGAATTCGTGTTTTGGCACGACAAGCAGAGCGTCGAGCTGCCGGCTTGGAAAGTCAAGATGACGAGGTCTGAGAGTACTGGTGCTGCGGGCCTCGGACGGCTTGTTGTACAGGTGCCGCGATGAATGTGCTCCTTGCTGTACATTACGGCATATTGGAGGAATCCTCGGATTGTAAGTAGACCGTAGTACCGGAGTAGAGCAAGTGAAGCACCAGATTGCCCGCTTCATAGTAATCGACTGATGGATATCCTCTTCTCCAATGCAGCAGCCGTGACGATTGACATCAACATCACCGCCAACATCGATGAAAAAAATTGCGCCACTCAGGCGACCCCACAAAGAGATCACACAACAGCGACGACTTGACTTGCGCTCGAACCCAACCAGCCTACGGCTCTGCCTCTTACGAGACAGGGCAGACTTGAAGGGACTCGATTGCATCTCATGAACGCGCACACATCGGACAACCACATGCTATTCCCTTTCGAGAAACGACGAAGTTGACTGATGGATTGCTTTCATGTTGTTTCTGCTGTCGCTACTGCTGCTGCTTGACGCGCCCTTCTGCCGAGATCGTGATGTTCCGAAGAATGTCAATGATCCGGCGGCTGACATGCCGACGCCGCTGCTGTTGCTCCAGTTTTGAAGAGATGTGAGAGATGCGCAGAAAGAACCGAGAAGCATGCTCAAAGCTGTTGCCAGCTAAGAACTGCCTCACAAATCCTCCATTGCATCGATGTCAGTACCCTCGTACCGAATCGGAGCCTGCGGCGGCCAAACTCCTTTGCCTTCATCATCGAAGCAAGCTCCGAATCTGCGGGCATCGGAAGCTCGCCTGACGCCTGCCGATTCGTCTTTGTCTGGAAGCGTTTCATTGGACCCGCCCGTCGACGCAGGCCAAAGGTCACCAAACCCTTCCGTCCAGTTCTCCGCACAAAGAAGCGTCAGAGCAGAGCCCCGTGGAGTGTCATCTTGGACTCTCGCTGGCGGCGCTGACACCATCTCCTCACGCTCCACAGCCTTCTCACCGGTCATTGTCGACAACAATGCCAGACCACCAGGCGCCTTGACCCTGGTGATGACGTTGTCGAGACCGGAGATTTCAGCCGCCACTTCATCCCGCAACGTCCTCGCCGCAGCCACCTTCTCCATCAACTCCCGGCGAACATCCTCCCTCTGTCTTCGTTCGGCCGCGGGGTCGATGTCGTAAAGCTGCTTCTGCAGCGCGCAAGGTCGTTCGGCATGGAAGCCGTTGCAGTGAAAGCACTGGTTCGTGCAATCTTGCCACTTGCGGGCTGTCGGTGAAGCCGGCGACTCCAAACAAGTCAAACATTGCACCTTCGGTGGTGCCATTCTTGCTCGTGTGCGATGATTCGATCGAGTGCGCGATGGTACGGTGCGATGGTGATGGAGTTCGAAAAGCGGTGGAGGTGTCGGTGTTGTAGAGGAGAAGGAGACTTTTGAAGTGGGATAAACAAAGTGTCGGAACGCCGACAAGGATACCCCTATCAAAATTTACTTGACACTTCTACGGAGTTCAATCCGTTTAGTCTACGGTTTAAGGTAAAGCATAAGATACCTATCGGTTCGACTACGTCTAAAACACGAGCATGCTAATTCGTGCTAGTCTATTAGTTACTATATAACCGTTAGTTCTATAAACGTATATACCTTATAGTATAGCTTAGAATTAATTGCTCTATAAATTTTATAGTAACCCTTTCTCCCTAGTCTCTTCTAAATAGGTCCTTTCTTCTATAGAGAGCTTCGCTCCTTCTTAGTAAGATAATATAGTACCCCCCGTCTTTAATCTTATAGTTATATAGTATAGTAGGGAAAGTCGTAATAGTTATATATATCTAGTAGTGCTACCTTTAGTACTAGGTAGTTAATAGACTTTACTCTCTATTATTCTACCCTTTTAGTACTTAGAAGGCACTATAGTATATAGTACTTAAATCTACTTTCTCGTTACTCTTCTCTCTACTATCCCTCGTTCTCTTTTTATATATTTACCTTCTATAGCTCTCTTTTACTATACCTCCGGTATATACTACTACTATCCGATAGGAGTTTAGAGTCTAAGTATACTCTCCCCTTATATTTTAGTAGATAATATAAGACTCCTATATTTACTTTAGTAGTATAGTAAGATATATAGAATAGTAGTAGTATACTATAAACGACGAGTCTATAAGAAATATACGATATTCGAGATATACGCTAGTAATAACCTCGAGTAGGAAGCTATACCCTTATAACTACCTACGATTATAATAACTACGAATACCTCTATCCCTTAGCTAGGGTAGATACTACTCCGAGTCTAAATCTAAATCTAAGTCTAAATCTAAATCTAAATCCTAATTTCGAATCTAAATACTAATACCTAATTCTAGGAAACATCCTTCTATTTAGGGGAAGTGCTAAATACCGTGCGGTTAAATTCTAGATACTATACGGTTAAATTCTAAACACCGTACGATGCCTTAGGTATTATCGATATTAATAAGCGTCGACTTTATTTAATAAGCGCTAGCATCGTTTTTAATAGCGTTAGCCTTATTTAATAAGCGCTAGCATCGTTTTTAATAGCGTTAGCCTTATTTAATACGCGTTAGTATCGTTTTTAATAGCGTTAGCCTTATTTAATAGGCGTTAGCGACGACGATAATATATAGTATATATATTACGGTATAGCGGATAATAGTAACTCGTTTTGTCGATTACTAGCTAACTAATTAGCCTACTAGCGGGGGGGGGGGGGGGGGGGGGGGGGGGGGGGGGGGGGGGGGGGGGGGGGGGGG
>JALRMM010000425.1:0-29718 GCA_026122155.1 Zymoseptoria crescenta
GCTAAAGGAGTACCTCTAGATAGAGCGTAAGCGTGCCCTCTACTAGTTCGCTAACAACTACTAACAAATGCGGGCTATTAAGAGGACTACTTTCGGTAATAAGTCCTTCTACCGGGTAAAGGAGGCCGATCTAAAGAACTTCTAGTCGAAGCACCCTCGTATAGACGAGGCACTAGTTAAGGATCTAGAGGATGTTAAGCATAAGCACGTTACTTAGTAGGAGTTTATCGACTCGCTCCCTTAGGAGGTTCCCTTTACTAGCAAGCATAGGACTATAGGACGAGTACGGTTCTAGGAGGCGGGTACTTAGGGATAGTAGCCGAGGTAGTTTGCTAGACTATTTCCGTATTTAGTCTAGGAAAGAAATAATGCCGACGACAACTTAGGAGCGAATTTCAAGGGAGTTCTTTAGTTTCAATAGGGTTTTCTTTTGTTCTTTTCTCTTTATTAGATAGATGCGATATGCGAGGCGGGTATAAAACCCTAGGATAGGATCGGTCTATATTAGCACTATACGACAAGGACGATGCTAGTGCTAGTTCTAGAGGGTTTTTACGTATAAGGGCGTGCATATAGGATATGTTAAGTTTATTTCTTTTACTTTAAGCAGTACGTAGCGGCGCTTTAGGTCGCTAGTCTGTCTCTTGTTTAGTATCTAGGTTAGACACTAGCTAGGGGAAGCTTGTAGTAGGGAAAGTCGCACTGCGTAGTTACGTGTATCTAGTAGTGCTACCTTCGTCGGTAGGTAGCTAATAGACTTTATCCTCTATTATGCGACCTTTTTAGCACTTCGAAGGCACAACAGCACATAGTACTTAAATCTACCTCCTCGTTGCCCCCCTATCTACCTTCCCTCGTCTTCTTTTTACATATTTACCTTCTATAGCCCTCTTTTACCACATATCCAGTGTACACTACTGCTATCCGACGGGAGTTTAGAGTCTAAGTATACTCCCCCCTTATAACGCAATCTTCTTTATCTTCGGGATTCGAGACTATCTAATAGCCGCATAACGTAGCGAGATCTCCTTATTAATGCCCTCCTTAAACACCGCGAAGTTAGCGTAGTTAAGGTTATATATAACGAGATCGCGGATATATTGCTAGCCTTTAATTATGCCCTAAGGAGACTAGTAGCGGTAGCTAAATCGAGGCTTTCTAGTATCCTTATTAAACAGCTTATTAATAATCTAGACGACAACTATTAGTAGAGCGTTATAAGCCCGGTAGCGTTTAGGGATAAGGACTCTATAGATGTCGCCGATGTTAAAGAAGCGCGGCTACGAGCTCTTCTTATGCCGCCGATCGTTCTTGCTATTACTAGCCGTCTAGTTAATCTTTAAGACGTCGTTAAGGATACGTCTATTGTTGTCGATCTCGATTATATAGCTAGCGCTCGAAACGTACTACGTTATACGTACCTAAGACCGAGCAATTCTATCGACTAACGGTGCTCGTAGTAGCGAAAACTTTAACCCGCGGTTGCTACTAGGGACAAGATCCGTAGTTTCCGGAGCGTTGCGATTATTGCAAGCGAAGCTTACTAGATTCTTTTGGGAGGCTTGGCACCACCCCTAGCGAGATGTACAGAAAAATCAGCTCGATTAATTAGCTGAACTTCGTTAGCGCCGGCTAGCAACGCGGGGAACCCGCGCACGTGACCTTCCCCAATGTTAACAACACCTTTAACAATACCTCCTTTGTCGACAGCAAGCCCAGCTATTATAAAAGCCTACCGCAGGTGCCCGCGGAGCGCTACCGGAGGCAAAGGGGGGTTTAAGGGGGTCCCCCCCTTAGTATTATGCGAGAAACTGCTAGCCTACAGTAGAAGGAACCAACAAGACTACATTAATCAAGACTGCATCTATCAATTAAGACTGCATTAATCAAGACTGCATTAATTAAGACTGCATTAATTAAGACAACTCCAGTGCAATTAAGATGTCGCACTCGATAGCTTTTAAGCTGCTTCCTGTAGTACGGTTAATAAAGGCAGTTTGTCCACGGTAAACAAAGGAAGGCATCTATTTGCTTTAACGACAGGCACCGGTCCGTGAGTTGCATTGCTATGTAATTAAGACAAGACGCTTCTAGTTGTCTTACGCTTACGCTCCATATGCGCAATTCACGTAGGTATCCGTTTAGCAAACGTGACGGGCGATCTTATCCTTATTAGTTAATTTACGAACGTCCTTCTATCCTTCTAACTACTTTTCCGTTAACGTCCTTCTTACCCCTTCCTTTCTTATTACATCCTTCCTTTTTTAATCCACTCCTTCTATAACTCTACGCACTGCTTTTAAAGACTCGATTACATTATCTACGCCTCTACGCTTAGCACATTCCAACATAGCCTTAAACGCGTAGGGGGTTACATAGAACATAAAGATCGATCTGCTAGCTACGCGCAAGTGTATCGGTAGATGCAAACTTACTAAGGACATTATTCAATTTATACTAACACGCGCTGCGGAACTTTAAGTAGGTACTGCCGTGCTCCGATACGTAGACTGCCGCGGCAAGGTTGTCGACGAAACTACGCGCACTATCTCCGACAAGCGACTATCCACAGCACAACGCACCCTCGTACTAGCACTACTATCCGCCTTAACGTCTATACTACCGCTAGGCCGAGGTCCTTCGACTACCGCCGGTCCCTCTAGTACAACATACTACCCCCACGCATTACCGGTAACTATTAAGAGCACTCGGGCTACTGCGAAGAAGAGACGCACCGAACGCTACAATAAGCGCTATAATGCAGTCGACCCAAGCGAGCTAAATTATAATACGCCTGCTTAAATTAAGCCCGAGTTTTTCCGCTGCCTTACCTACGGCGTCCTTCGCGAAAGCGCCCTTTAAGATATCGATAGAGCCGGCTCTTGTATCTACTACACCTTCGGTAGAACACCCGATCTATACGCCGATAAGAGGTAGTGTGTTTAGGGCGAACATTCAACTCTCGCGGCTTATTTCAGGCCCCTAATTGGCACACCTATAGACGATGTCTGCCAGGATTGCCTCTAAGCTTATCTCGATCCTTTCTCTCGTAGTAGCAGCAACTTCCGGCCTAAAACACTATCTAGCTTAAATAACTACAACTTCTTAACGCTAGGAGACGGCACCTAGGCTAGCACATTAGTTGCCGGCACACAAGCTAGCACTAGCAGTGCTACTAGGCCTAGGCGTAACACGACTTCTATGTAGCAACGTTAGCGAGATAATCAAAAGGCGCGGTTTATCGCCTACTACGACCTACCCTTAGCTACTCCGGCGGAGCAACCTCTCGAAGCTGCTCTTACCGATAAGGACCGTAAACTCTGGGAAAACTTCCACAACACCCTTAATACTAACGCTTAGTCCTTCTGCCCTTAGTGTAAAGAGAAGTAGTGAATTAAGCTAAACAACGATAGCATCTGTGTCCGCTATAAGAATCGTAACCGCACTAAACACGTCGACGACCCCTTCCTGTTCTCCGCCGCTAATAACATAGACCTAGGCGATGTTCCACCTAAATTGCCGGCCCTTACAACTATCGAAGAGATCGTTATCGCTAAGGTCCAGATCCTTATGCAAGTATTTATAGTCCGAGGACAGTAGTTCAAGTATCGTAGCCACGTTGTTAACTTCCTCGCCAAGAACGCTAAAATCTTCCGCAGGCTTCTATAACTGCCTAAGAACCTCGATATCGTGCTACTTCGTCCTATGTAGAAGGAAGGCGGTAGGGACGATCGCACTCGGCAGTAGTTTACGAAGGAGTTCAAGATCCGCCGTTAGGCTGTCCGTAGATAGCTAACCTAGCTTAAGGTTAATTATCCAGGATACGCCGACATTATTATCGATAAGGAGGCATTAGCCCAGTTGCTAGGTAGTAACAATCCTAGTAATGCCGATAGCAACAGTATCGACGTTCAAGACTAGTTGCAAGGAGAGACATATAATCCTACCGCCGGTCTATAACAAGCAGCTCCCTAAGGTCCTATCGTAGAGGAATTAAACGAGTAAGATGCCGAGTATCTCGGCTATAATAACACCGCTATTGCTTTTACTAGCGAAGAAGAGCGTGCGATTAACTAATTAGCTAATCGACTACGTGAATTCCAAGTAGAGCGGCTACGTAAACTCTAGGGAGCGATACCTCCACCCCCAAACCGTCTCGACGCTAACCGTCGTAGCTCTATATTAGAGCCTAAAGTTCCTGTTGGCAACGAACAATAGACTGCTGTAGGTAGCTATAACCCCGAGCAACCACTATTACTACTAGTCCTTACCTTTCCTAACCGCGAGGAAGTGCTATTGTCCGAGTTCGATAAGGACCGTCCTCTGCTTTCACTAGCGTTTCCAACTCTCTTTCCCTTTAGTAAAGGGGACCCTCGCCAGCCGCGTATGCGCAACGTCACCGACACTATGTTTGTTTAACATCTAATACGCTACTATAACGGCCGCTTCGCTCGCTACTCCCGCTAGCCGTTTCACGCATTTAACACGGCAATGCGTAGTTAGGCTTTGAAAGCATCTAGCTTCTTTGCCAACCGGTTTAAGGAGCGAGGTAGTCCTATTACGGCCGAAGCGATTTCCTACGCACTCGATAACCCCTAAGATCGTAAGTCTGCGATCCTGCTTAACTCCGTCGTCGCCGCTAGAAGTAGTCTACGTAGCACTCGGCCTTATTAGATCGGCCGCAAGAACAACCTCCTTACCTTCCTCCAGGCGCTTGGCAAGCTAGACGTGTTTATAACACTTAGCGCCGCAGACGTCTAGTAGGAGTCCGTCGCTCGCTACATGCCTCGCTTCAATAAGTGGAAGATACTATAGCTAGACTAGCGTACTCGCCTAGCCCGCGAGAACTTGCGCAACAACCTACACATTGTAGACGTACACTTTAAGCGCAGATTCGTTGCCTTCCTTAACAACGTCCTAAAGCCGAAGTTTAATGTAACTAACTACTAGTATCGTTTCGAATACTAGAGCCGCGGGAGCCCGTATATGCATTTCTTCCTATAGTGCGATCTGCCTCACTTCGGTAAACTCGAGACAGAAGAGTAGTAGATTGGATTTGTAGAGCTATAGGGCCGTTATATTACCGCTATTAACCCGAATCCAGCAAAGTAGATAAACGCTAACAATACCGTGCTTTAGTCTAACACCGAGGAACTTAGCAATTGTAGCTAAGATTAACTCGCTAACATCGTTAACCGCGTTATAGTTTATGTCTATAGCGATTATTGTAAGGCGAAGAAGCGCAACATTGCGCTAGTAGCGCTAGCCGCCGCCCCAGCCGGTAAGCTAGCTAGTAAGCTAGCCGGTAAGCTAGCTTAAGCTTATAATAAACAAGCATAGGCAGCCTGCCGTTTCTACTTCCCTCGGAAGATAAGGGATGCCGCTATAGCTAGCAAAGAGTACAATCTATATTATCTTAGCTTTATCGCTACATGTAACGATCTATACATGCACTATTACAACCGACTTGTCGCACTAGCATAGCTTGCTAACTCGGACATCTCTCCCTACGTTACTATAGAAGCTACCGCAAGCTATATCGTTAAGTACGCTAGTAAGGAAGAGGAAAAGAGTGTTTCCTTACATTAGATTATGTCGACTGTGCGGCCTTAGATTAGCGCCGAGAAGCCGCTTATCTCCTTCACCGTGCGCACTTTAAATTAGCTAGTTAGTAAGCGTGACATCTTAGCGCAAGAAGTCGCACGCTACAACCTCGGCTTGCAACTGCAAAAGGGCAGTCGCACCGTCGTTACTATCGACTGCCGGCCAAAGCATCTTTAGAAGGCTGTAATCGAGCTAGAAGAGGGTAATAAGAATAACGCTAAAGGCGCAATCAAGCGAGCGCCTAGCCGCACTACGCTTTAGAAGTACGAGGAACGCATAGTAAAGTAGTCCAACCTAGACCTTGGCACGTTAACTCTCTTCCAGTTCTGTTAGCAATATAATCTCTAGCGTCGTAGCGGCCTAGCCTTAATTACTCGGAAGCAGAACCAACGACTATTAAACTACTACCCGCGCTACAAAGTCGACCGCTCTAGTGCAAAGTACGAGGACTACTGCCGTGTCAAGATTATCCTTTATTATGCATAGACTAATTATCCGGAGTGCTCGGTAGAGAGTCCCTTCTTCTTCGAGGAGGATCGATATTATAAGACCCCCTACTACAAGTAGTCCGAAGTATATAAGCATTGCAAGACTTACACATACTACGAGCTACATAACTTCGACTACTACGGTAACCTCCCTAAGGGCGATCTGGATGAATTTGAGCCGCCTAAACGCCCTCTACTAGAAGGACAGCCTGCTTATTTCCAAGAGGCACTTAATAGCAATGCGATTCGCGACGAGGACCCAGACAACCTTAGAGATCGAGAGGTGGATCGCATAGCTAACTAGGCCTCGTGTATTAGGACCTATTAACAGTACCCTAAGATCCACAACAACGCTAAAATCGACTGGTGGGAGTAGTAGAAGACTAACAATCCAGCTAATTTCGATGTCGCCTCTTAGTCTACCGCTCGAGTGGACAATCTTAATCTTCTGCAGCGCTAGATCTTCGATATCGTAATCGATTACTACACGAAAGTCCTTGCTAGGACGCAACTACCGCTAGAAGCGATCCGTATAAATATCGACGGCTCTACCGGTACTAGTAAGTCCTTCCTTATCGACTTAATCTCCGCTCGGCTCCAGGCTATAGCCCTAGACAATGCACTAAACCCTATCTAACGTGCGGCTCCTACTGGATCGGCCGCATATAACATCCGTAGCTCGACGATCCATACCTTCCTTTCCATCCCCGTTAGAGGCAAATTTATACCCCTCCACGGACAGCCGCTTACGACGTTGCAAAATCGATTAAACGGCGTGATCTACATTATTGTTAATAAGAAGTCCATGGTCTCGCTTAAGCTACTGTATTACATCGACAGTCGCCTCCGCTAAGCATACCCTTAGCGTAAGGACGAGCTATTCGGTAGATACAGCCTTCTATTATTTGGTAATTTCTTCCAGCTTACACTAGTTAGTTAGAAGCCGCTGTTTCACACGAAATTGAGGAACGAGGAGGAAGTTAATAGTTAGCAGTCCTATTACTCGATTGGCTAGACCGCCGTTCTATAGTTAATCGTCCGCTAGGCTAGTACCGCGTAAGCGGCATTCCGCGATTGCCTATAGGCCCTCCGCCTTAGATAAGGCTATATCGAGCTCTAGCACTAGCAGCTCCTTGCGTCCCGCATCTCCTCCGTGCTTCTAGACGTAGAAGTAAGGAAGTTTAATTAGGCTATACGGCTTTAGTTTATACGCAAGGCCGTCGATAGTATTAACGCTATACGTCTACGAGATATCGGCTATATAGTTTTGCCGATTCACGCCCTTTACGACAGTCCTACTTCCGCCGAGACCGATAAGAAGGACGTGCAGAATCTGTAGGCTACCCTTAAGGTGTTAATCGGCTACAGAGTAATGCTTATCCAGAATCTATGGACCGAGCACGGCATTGTTAACAGCCGTTAGGGCACGCTCTACGCGATTATTTAGCTAATAGGTACCGATATTACCGAAGTTCGTAATTAGATGCCGTCGGTGTTGCTCGTAGCATTTAATAGCCTTGCCCCCGAGGCGCCCTATCTCTTCTAATATAAAGGCAAGAAGGTGTTGCTAGTCTTTCCTCTAAGACGATCGTTCTACCGCCTAGGTAAGCTAGGTGCGTAGCGCGAGCAATTCCCTATTACGGTGTCGTATGCTTTAACTATTTACAAAGCGCAGGGCATGTTACTAGATTAAGCAGTGTTGGATCTTACGTAAACCGAGTTCGCCCCCGGTCTAACCTACGTAGCTATCTCTCGTGTGCGGACGCTGGAGGGTGTATTGTTCGAGCAGTTATTCGACTTTGCACGCATCCGTAATCTTGGAGTAGGGGAGATTTCGAAGATGCGGAAGGAAGATAAACTCCGCCGAGAGCCGCAGATGCTGCTACCCCCACTACTACGACAGACATCTATTATATCGACACAACGCTCCGATTAGCTTACTTCCGGTAAGTTCACTTCGGACATACTAACGGGCTTGGGCATTTAGAGGAGCGATGCATAGAGATAGGAGCAGTAGCAGCGAGCCGGACTAGAAGACACTAAAGACGGTAATGCTATAGATATCGACGATAGTAATAGTAGAGGTAATAGGGAGCTCCCTTAACTTGGGCGTCTCGATAAGGACGAGGATAAGGGCATAGATGCCTTGGATTAAGAGGACAGAGTTCGCAGATGCATCGTGCAGGGTGTTAGATAGCTTAATAATAGTTAAGATAATTAAAACACCTTTAACTGTAAGAAGCTCGCCTTAGATAAAGTCCACCGTTGAAACGTCCGCTATTGCCGTGAAATCGTCGATTGCCGCCCTCAAAAGCCGCTCCTTATTAGCTTATTAAATAGCACTAACAATTGCATAGTTACCTAACTTCTAGCCTTACCGCCGCCCTCCGCCCACACCCCCGCCCTGCCGCCTTACTATTTACTCTATCGCTTTTTGCCTATATAAACCCTAACAACTTCACCACCTCTATTTACATACCCGTCGCGTAGCTTAGCCGCTAGTGCGTTACCTTTAGGAGTGCTCTCCCTATTAGTAGTTTGCTAGGGTTAGGTGCTTCGCCTTAAGCAAGTGTTGCAATATGCCGATAGAACAACTAATCTAATAGTCGTGGGTTCGATCCCCTCGTAGGTTTAATCCCTTTAACTCTCTGTACCGTAGTCTTACTACTTACAAACTTCTAAGGTATTAACGACTAGGTAGGCCTTCGGGCTTTAACTGAAACTGTTATTATAGGTGCCCTCGTAGCTGCAACATTAATTAGACACCTTCGGGTAAATTGTTAACTAACACTAAACTTACTCCGGTTCGACTAGCGATGCCTACGGTGAAGGTAAAAGGCGCTCTCTGTAAACGCTAAAGTACTGCTATTGCGCTGCTTTAGGTTGTTCTAGCTACGGGCTCCGATCGGTGTTATCGCTTTTTGCTCTACTACTACCACTACGCTACTACTAAGTCTATTTCCTTTTGCTCCGTTACCAAGCCCAGCTCTTGCAATCCACCGGATACTACTACTACGCTACTACCAAGTCTATTTCCTTTTGCTCCGTTACTAAGCCCTACTCTTAAAATCCACCGGATACTACTACTACTACTACTACTACCAAATCCCTTAACTCCAAGCTCTTTAAAACGTCCAAGGCAGTCGAATTCGAGAAGGCGCGGCGCGGTGAGAGCGTTGCGCTCTTAAAAAGAGTAAATGGAAGTGTAGAAGGTGACGTTCAAAATTGAGTTTAGTTACGTGGATGCCGATTAGTTAGCGAAATCTAGCTCGCATCGCTTGCTCTTACTCCGGCATCCTGGCGAGGGACTATATTTAGCGAAGTTAGGACAATCCTACCCGTCGAATAGGATGTTATATATATCGGCTACGGATATTGCCTCGGTAGGCGCGACACTACCTATACGGCTACCTACGGCGGCGGCGGCGGCGGCGGTAGCGGAGGCAATAGTAGCTCTTTCCTCTACGTACTCGGGCGGTATTTTAATGTCGGTTCTATCGTCGTAGAAGGCGATCTACTTAAGCGTTTCTAATATATAGAGGTTCTCGGGGGCTTTACGGTTAAAGAATGCCTTAAAGGGCGTTATCTTAATAGCCTTATACTAAGTGTTATTTAGGATACGGTAGGCCTCGTATACGGCCGCGACCTAGCCGGCTATACTAGTCTGGAGCTAAATAGCGAGGATTCGTCTCTTAATCGTTCGGTTAGCGTTCTCGACTAGGCCTTAAGATTATGGATAGTATAGTGCGCCGTAAATAAAAGCGATACTATAGTTCTTTAGCAGCGCTACGACGATAGCCTTAAACTCCAAACCGTTGTCCGACTACTATAACCCGTTAACGCCGTAAGAGGTAATAAAGTCGTATACGTAGAAGGCGACTTCGTCGGCTTCCTTTCCGGTTAGAGCGTAGGCCTTCGCGTATTTAGTCTTATAGTCCTTAATATGTAGGAGGTATAGATATAGGCCGTCCGGTATATCCGAGAAGTCGATTAAGTCTATCTAAACGCGCGATAGCACTATCTTGCTTATAATATGCTAGATAGGCGCAGTCTTCTTTACGGCTAGCTAGGTTTTTAACAAGTTATAGACACGGCATAGTAATAGGAACACCTCGATATCCTTCTTAACGATGCCGGCAAACCTTATATTTACGAGCGCTTATAGGGGTCCTCTCCTAGCGTACGTAAGGCCGTAGTACTCCTCCGCTAGTACGTTAAAGATCTTATGCTCTTAGATAACCTTATGCATAGTCTTGTCCTTATCTACCTAGAAGATCCGCTACTCGTCTATGTCGTAATAAAATCGCCTAAGAGCCTACTGCCGCTCGTTATATTTAGTCTTACTAAAAATCTTATGTCCGTAGCTCTCCAAACCCTACTTATTAAGCGTAATCCAGCCTAATATGCGGCTATATCGAGCTAAGGTAATTTGTAATTTAGTCCTAAAGCGCGTTTCCTCGAGGTATTCGTAGAAGACTTGTCGTGCCCTTAGCCCGAACGGATCTATACTACCGCTATTACTGTCGGAACCCGGTACCTTAAGCAGTTTAGGGATAAACACGGGCTACTAAGGTGTTAGTAGACCTAGTCGTACGGGTATAGTTCGATAGCGCGCGAGGTTGTCTAACTAAGCTCGTAGATAGAGGCGCCTAGGCGGCGGCGAGGAGGACAAGTTCGTCGGAGGTAGAGGCATGTTAGCTTGTAGTGCTACTAATGCGTAGTTTCGGGGCGGAAGGAAGCAACGTAGCTAGGGAGGGCTTAATAGCTATATAGCTATAAGGGCTTTCGCTCTCGGAGGCTATAGCGAGAGGCTTTATAGCGAGGCTATAACAGTGTCCAAAGCGGTGCCTAAAGCGAGAGCCGTAGCGAGGTTATAGCGAGAGCTATAAAAAGCATTAAAGGAATAAGATTGCAACGTAAAGCGAGGGGATCTATAAAGTCGAAGTGGACGTCAAAGCGCCTAGCTATCCCTATTCGCTATAAGTAGGCATGCTGTTCGCTATAAAGTAACGCCTTAACTGCCATTAATGCCGTTAGTTATATATATAGAGCGAAAGGTAGAGCGAAAGGTGCGGTTGTAGGTAGAGTAGAGGTATACTAAAATGCTAAGAGGACGTTGTTCGCTATTAAATTAGTGCTGTTCGTTATTTAAACCCTTTAAATATTAGCGGCGAACAGTTACGTATAAAGCCTACTCGTATCGCCGCAATAGCAATAACATAACTAAAACCGCCTTACTAACATAACTAAAACCGCCTTAACTAACGAAATAGGCTCTTAAAAGCTAACCTAACACGATGCATTAGATAGTGCGAGTTTGATTAAATATCGCTAACGAACAAGCCTTATTTGATTAAATAACGCGCATTATAACCGGCCGGCTATATAGGCGCTACGGCCCGCCTACCGCCGCCGCGACGATAAGGTCTCCGTTTTACTTTACGTCCTCTCTTTATCTTGCACACTATTATTAGCTGCATGTGTAAGTGTCCTTCGGCTCGTCCTTCTAACTCCCTCGGACCTTCGAATAGCCGCCGAAATGTTAATAAAGAACACGACAACGAGGTGCGTTATCCCGAGGCTATAGCGGTTTCTAGCTAGGTAATAAACGGGACATTGAATTATCTATAACAGTATCTTCTTAGAGGTCTCTATAGACTATGTAGGGAGGCGGCAGCCTATCTTAGCTGCGAGATTATCGTAACGATTTCAATCGTAAATCCGATACCTAGGGCTGGACTAGAAGCAATGGAGCTCTATACCCGGACCTCAAAACGCATCTACTACGCTTTACGCCTCCGTTTGGATTTGGCGCTTCCTTACTACGAGATATAATCTCGTAAGCGGAAAGATTAGGTCTGCCGGCATCTATGTTATTAGCATTATTATCCGGTGGTCTACTACTCTACTAGTACCTATATTATCTTAGTGCGAGTATTGAAAAGTGCCGGTTAGCATTAATATCGGCGATGTGTCTACCTACCTATCCGCCGTCTTTCGATATATATCTCTGGGAACGGGAGAGCTTTCTCGCTTCCGTACTAATCTCCGAGGCCTGGACTCGTAGGGTACGCCTACGCCTAACAGATTGCTATGTAAGGATTTGCCTTAGTATGCTATTCTCTAATAAGTAGGTACGTTATGTAGCGAGCCTCGAGGAAAAGCCCCCGAGGAGATGTACTTAAGCTAGTGCATTAAATCCTAAAGGGCATAGAGACAAGAGGAAGCGAAGTCGCTAGATTAATGTACTACGACGACCAAGATGCCAAATTTCACGATATAGTATTACTACTGTCGCTGGTACTAAAATAAGCTTTAGGTACCGCTAATAGCCTCCTTCTAACAAGTTATAGGTGCTATAACTTGTCCGACGGAGGCCGAGAGTAAGCTAACTGGGAAATAATAAATCCAGAGAACTCGATCGCTAAATACCGAGCTCCAACCCCCTTAAGGGCTAGTAGCTAGCAATAGCGCGCGGCCCGAGATTAGTCCATTTCCTTATACTAAATAGGGCCGTACGCGGGAGTTAACGCGTGTCGCGTTACCTAATTGTCTACCTATTAAAGTTTATGTTTATAGTATTTACTACTTTTGCTCTTATTGCCCTCGTTTCGTATATATTGTTACGCTCTTAGCTCTTTTTTAGTAGTCTTAGCTCTTTTTTAGTAGCTAATAGCTCTAGTACTATTAACCCTTCGAAGGTCGTCGTCGCCGCTATAGGAGTAGTAGGAGGAGTTGTTCTTATAATAGTCGTAGAGCAGTAAGGATAGTAGTAGAGCGGTCGATTCGAGCTTAGCGGAGCAGCCGGTATAGTTGTATTAGTAGAAGGAGCGTAAATTCGACGACGGCGGTAAGGATAATAAGGACGTAGAGAATAAGAAATTGTTCGCTAGTAATAAATCTAATAAGAAGGAAGAGTTAGCTAATAAAATAGACGGTTTTAAGGACGGTTTTAAGGATAGTAGTAATAGTAGTAAGGGATTAAAGGATTCGGAGGGCAGTAGAAGTAACAACGTTACCGCCGCCGCCGCCGCCGCTAAGTTATCTATTTTAGACCTTATGTCGTCTGCCGCCGCTACTATTACGGAGGGGGTTGTTGCTACTAGTAGAGGTGTTATTAATAAAGAAGACTCGGACGAAGCGATATCTATAGACCTAGCACTACTACCGAACGATCGGACCTTCTATAGCTATACTTAGGCTGTTAAATACTACTAGGACTAGGCCTAACGCTATAGATATAGTCTTGCTATTAGTACAAGCAAGAAGAGTAAGACTAAGGGCAAGCATCTTATTAGCAAGTACTATATATACTCGCGAGGCGGAAGTCCTCGTAAGGGTCGAGTTACTAAGGGCACTCGTCCTTCGGCATCCTCTAGTAAGTATAGATACGCATTTAGTCTTATAATAGGACTCGTCGATACTAGCGATCCGAGTAGTTGTTAGGAAGTTCGATATAGTAAGTGTATTACTTACAATTACGCTACCGAGCATCCTTCTACGTTACTAGTCTACCGGCGTAGATAGCGGATAGAGGCTATTAAGAAGTCTATCGTAGAGGATCTATATGCTAACGCCATAGTCGCTACAACCCTTATACGCCTTCGGAATCGCGCTAGTAACGACAAGGAGTGCATCTAAACGGTTAGAGATATCCACAACTTACGCTAGCTCGCTTATTAGACCGTATAAGGGAATTTTACGCCGGCGGAAGCAGTTATTCGACTATTAAAGGATTAAGGATATCCCTTTAAACCGGAGGTTAATCGGTTAACTCGATAGCTAGATAGACTTCTCGTTCTTAATCCTTAGATAGTTAAGCTCTACCGGCAATATCTAGAGACTGTTGTACTAGACAACACGTACAAAACTAACCGCTATAACCGGCTATTAATAAATATTATCTATATAACCGGAGCCGGTAAGACTAAGCTAATTAGGTATTGTTTAATAGATAAGGAGGACGAGCAATCCTTTACATAGCTCCTTACGGAGTTTAAGAAGCTCCTTCTTAATTATTATAAGCTAAGCGGCACTACTGCTCCTACTATTGCTAACCCTTTGCTATTGCTAGGTGTCTTTATAACTAACCGAGATAGAGGTCTTATAAGGGCCTTAGATGCGGTTTTCCTAACAACACTAGCCCTTATCTACCGCTAGCACGTGTTTAAGAACGTTCAAGCCTAAGCACGGAAGAAATAGCTATAGGTACTAGTAATTAATAAGGAAACTAGCAAGTAGACTTACTTCGAGGACTTACTATAGACGACTGCGTTTATAAAGCTTTTTAAATAGACGATTAAAAGCAAAACTCTAGCCGAGTTTAACGATAACAATGCCGCCTTTTGGAGCTAAGAGCAGTCCGTAGAGGTTAGCTAGCTCTACGACTATATTAACCGCGAGTACTAGCCTTATAAGGAGAAGCTAGTGTATTACTAGATATCTAAATACCTATATTATAGTTAGAGAGCGAGCTTAAGGGCAGAAGGAGCTTACTCGGCTATAAAGAAGTAGCTAGCCGGTCGATAACATAACGTCCTTACGCTATTTCTTAAACTCTAGCTATAGTAGGCTCTTCGTAGTATAGCGATCCAATAGCAACATGCTCGTAAGAAGGCCTACGTTCCACGTAATCTTAGGCATCCTTGCTATCGCTATATTATTAAGGTTATTTACTATAGAGCGCTCTATAAGGTAGCTAAGTAGATAGCTAACACCGTAGACGAGCGGCGTACGATTACTAAGGGCAAGATTATAACGCTAATAGTCTATACCGGCTGCTTTACTACTTCCGAGGGCATGCTATACTAGCACAAGATTAACGACATAATAATAAATAACGGCCGCGTAGAGTTCCTTCCGGAGTACTTCGACCGGTACTACTATATCGAGAAGGGCGCCGCTCTACTAGCGCGGATTGTTACTATCGACTAGACGATTTACGAGCTAGCCGTAATACTAAACAATAGACCCTTAAACTTACGACCGCGTAGTGCTAGTAGAGGTTATAGACGTGCTAACGCATAAGAGCCCTTATCGTTCGAATATACTAATACTAATTATCTAGCGTCTACTATACTAGCGGCGAGTAGATATAGACGAGGGCGTACTAGAAGGGGTAGAAGAAGGGGTAGTAGACTCGCAACCCCTTCGTAGAGCTAGCCTTAACAACGCTAGCCGCTCGTTTATATACCTTACGGCTCTTATAATAGTATTAGCTATAGTATATAGCTAAACGACACTACTATTCGATAGGTAGTCGGACTACGTAAACTCGTATAAGCACCTTCTCGTAACGAGCTCTATATAAGGGCATGGCAATAGCAATGCTACAATAGCTAGATGCCTCTACCTTCTACCGTACCGGCTTAATAACATGTCTATATACTAACACCTCTTACTACTTAGCCGCTAGTAATATACTATATTCTATTCGAATTACTACAACTTAATACGAGAGCCTACATAAGGGTAGGGCAAGGGTAGCAATATTAAGCTATATAGACGACAAACGACTTACTAGCTAGCTAGCTTACTAGCGTATTAATAATACCTTTAAATCCAGCGTACGATAAACATAAAAAACCGCTAGTACCGCTAGCGACGCGAGATAGACGCGAACGATATGCGTACGGCCCTTTTAACCCGTATAAAGGCTAATTTTGACATACCTCTAGTCTAGGGCGTTCGGTATTTAGCGATCGAGTTCTCTGGATTTATTATTTCCTAAGCTAACTTTGCTTTAGAGGTATCGCTCCGATATCTCCGCATCTCCGCTTTAATCCCCGCTTCGACGGAGCGCTAAATAGCCTACCCCGCTAACTTCTGAAATTTAGCTTTTAGCCGAAATCTCACTCGACTTTACTTTAATTTTTAAGATACCCGCTTATCCGAACGCACTACGAATTGCTAGCGATTAGATGTTTCTAGTCTTACATAAAAAATATTAGTCTTAAAGTAGGAAAACAATAATTCTAAGGTAGAAGCCGTACTAGCGCGGCCGGCATACGTATTATAAGTAAAGTAACGCTTATAACTGAATTACGCGAGGCTTATAATATAATAGCTTCTTTCCTATTATAAACTCCGCTTCGTTATGCGCTCGTGGACTGTTCGCGGTGCGTTCGTAAGTTGTCCGCGAGTAAATTATAGGCTAAATACGGTGTTTGCTTGTTATTATTAACCTCTTAACTATACGTCCTCGAAAAACTTTACGAATCGCTTCCTTCGATTACTACTACTACTATTACGCGCTACGCTACGCTGTCCGCACGATTACGCCGCTTAATAGCACTTATATATCCTTATTCTACTATTATTACGACCGCCGTCTCCGACCTTACTATTACCGTCGCCAACCTCCTTATTAATACCGTCGTTACTACTATAATAGAGGCCGCTTCGTAAGTAATACCTTTAGCCTTTACATATACACTACTAACGACTTTCTAGTCTTCTCGACGTAATAGAAACTACTTCGTAAGCACTTAGCTTACCGCTCGCTATACGTTCGCTATACTAATCGTTAAATTCCTATCTCTCCTACCCGCTCGAACTCCGTAAAACTCCCCGAGTAAGTAATCTTTTAGCTACTCGTAGTGCGCTCGCAGTGCTAATCGTTAGATAGATATCGTAGGCCGGAGGCCGCGAACAAATACTATAGCTACGATACCTAAAGATAGGCTACCTACCTCGCCGCCGCTACTATCGATCCCTCTATAGAGGATAAAAAGAAGTAGAAGAAGAACGCTATAGAAGCATAGAGCCTGCCTTTTACTACTACATCTGCTAATTATTATATATAGCGCCTACTTAAAGAAGCGTAATGCTACTAGTCGTATGCTCGAGACGGATTAGGGTAAGCCGGCGAACGCTATATATAAGATATAAGCTTAGCTTTTGTATTCGCTACGTGTTCGTTATGCATTCGCTAATATCTACGCTTATAGGTGCTCTCGCGAGAAGAATAGCGAGGCTTGCTACGTCTAGGCTAATAGTAGAAAGGAGGCTTACGCCTACTACCGCTACTAGGGCAAGACAGTAAGCATACGTTCGCCGTCTATTCGTCGTGCACTCGCGCTAATTAACACTCTAAAGGGCTACGATGTTTACGACACTACCTCTCCGGCTACCTCGCTCGAAGACTACCTTACGGCAGCCGAAGCGAGCCTTGCGGAGTCCTAGGCTATAAATACTATACTCGATAGGCGGATCTATAAGCTCGAGGCCGATAACATAAAGCACGCCTCTTAATTAGGCGATATCTTTATAGCCTTTATATTATTTAAGGGGGAGGTGCGTCCGTAGCTTACGCTACATAAGCGATAGCTACTATAGTCGACCTATAAGGTAGACGATGTAAAACGCTAGGTGTTTAGGTTGGCCTTTAGCTAAGCGCGCATCGCGGATGCGCTACTATTAATAGAGTTAAGTAAGTTAGCGGCCTCTAGCCGAGAGCCGACTCCTCTTATTCGTAGTCCGCTATTCGAGGGCTTCGATAATCCTTTCTTCTAGTAGTAGTGCAGTATAGTAGTAGCAGTGTTAGTCGCACGATAGCGGCTTATAGTGTAGCAAATAGAAGAAGTCAAGTCGTGTATTCGTACCTATTCGCTATGTATTCGTGCCTCCGAGACTCTCTAACGACTCCTTAGTCCGTATTTAACTTCATAGCACTATAAATAGTGCTCGTAACACGGCCGGAGTAATTTAACAAGTTATCTTATGTATTCGTGCATTAAGACTTGCTAAACAGTGCATTGCTAGGCTTCTATATATAGCCTTCGCCGTGCTACTAGCGATACCGGTAAACTACTACTATTACGTCTACGAGGAAACTATTATCGCGAGCGCCTTTAATATGCTCCGGTCGCTTATTAGCAAACTACTACGGCAGATCGTTAGCAAACTCCTCCTTATTAGCCCACTCTCTACTATCGCCTTACTCTATAGTATTAACGCCGATAGGCTCCTTATATTGCTCTAGCTGTAGTCTATCGAAGACCCGCTCGTTAGCTTCTCTATATACGTAATCGTTGTTCGGATTAGGTCTCTAGTACTTAGCAGTATATAGTTTCGGCGATTCGGCTAGTGCATCCGTGCTATATATACGAAACAGCTTACGAATAGCAGTACGAAGGGTTATATATACCTATCCTATAGATAGATACGATACTTATCTCGATCTATTGCCTTACCGGAGACTAGTATGTCGAAGCCTTAACGCTATAGCGTCCGCTCGTACTACTCTATAGTCGCTAGTAGAAGGTGCTCGTTAAGCTAGAAGCCTATTTTATTATAGTTAGTGCTAGACTTAGAGTTCGAGTTAGGATAGAAGGTGGGGCTAGCAAGTGCGAACAGGCTACGAATGCTTAGCGAACACGGTCGTTAAGTAACTCTAGACCCGCTATCTACTCCGAGTCCTTAGTTCGATAAACTTAGAGCAAGGATAGAGCGGAGCGGACAACGGGGTTCAACGGCTCGCGAGTAGTCTACGAATAGGCACGAACGCACCTTTAAGGTCCCTCTTTATCGGCTTAAGGAGCTCTCCTAGTACACGAATCCCTATCTCTTCGAAGCTAAATAGCCTTAGGTTAGAGTACATCGTCGACGGCATGCCGCTTATAACCTACGGACGCCTCTTATCTAAGCGGATATAATACGTGTTCCAAAGGTGCACGAAGTTAAGGATTACCGTCCTTATAATTAGCATATATACGAATAGCATAGCGATTCGATCGTACTTGTTCTTCTTAATATATAGCCCTTATAGGTGTAGCTCTATAAAGAACTAGCACTAACGAGCAGTGCTCGCCGTCTATTAACGCTACTAAGACTTAATGCGTTAGTTTATCTTACTAGTGCTATATCGAAAGCACTCGTTAAAGGAGATATCCTAGCGTTGCGAGATTAGTTTATAGCCCTTTATCGATCGCGCGAGCCTATATCTACCTCGTCTCTATTATATAGTTGCCGCCGGAGCGTTAGATAAGCGTCTACCGTATAGCGAGTCTCTCCGCCGCGATCGCTCTAAAGTATACGTAGACTAGGGAAACGTTAGCTCGTAGTCGTAGTGTATTCGCGATCGTAGTCGTAGTGTATTCGCGAGGGGATCGTACTTACATTACCTTCCCCTTATCTACCGTCTTAACGTACTACTTCTATACGGAGACCTACGTTCTTCTAGTAATGCTAACGTATATCTATGTAATATAGCGAGCGAAGGCGTCTATATAGCTATAGACCTGGAAGCCGAAGTACTCTAGCTTATAGTATGCGTCTATTAACTATATATAGTTCGGTCCTAGTAGAATAATAGCTCTACGGTGCGTCTTCGACCTAAACGTTCTACGGTGTACGCCCTCTAGATTCAGCTCCTATAGGATCTTATATACCCTATCTCGGCCGACGATAGTGTACTTGTTCCTTATATACTTATATAACATTCGTCGACTAAGGTCCTTAACATCGCTACCGTCTAGCTCCTTACGAAGGACTGTTCGAATCGCCTCTTCCGTAGCTTTACGGTTAGCGGCGCTAACTTTCTTATATAAGCCTATCTTCGCTCGGATCTTCTTTATACGTTTCGGACCGACAACAAACCTATCGTCCTCTAATAAATAAGCGGTATACGTATCGCTTAGTCGAAGGACGTGGAATATATAGGCGATACGGTATCGTAATATAACTATATCCTTTACGGCTAGACGGTTAAAGGGATACTTAATATCCCACTTCTTTAGCAACCTTTAGAAGGTCCGTTTAGGGACATTAATACTATAGAGGTTAAGCAAGTCCTATCGAACCGCTAACTATAAAGAGCCGTCGGTAATGCGTATAGTAATCTAGTCGTAGAAGTCCTTAACATCCGCTAGTCGTACTAATAGGCTTAGCGGTTAGCTCTACTCGATAATCGTCGCTATAGTAGGGGGGTCCTCTAAGCGTGTAGCGAGCGGATAAACAGAGGGGATGTTAATGTTAATAATAAGGAGTACGGCTAGAGTAGCCGAGGGAAAGTTGTCGTCCGGCTAGGAGTATATAATCGCGAACGCTAGACGAATAGGCGCGAGCGGGGTAGGGGTCCCCCGTCTCTTTAATTCTACAACTTACCGACTAAAGTTACTAAATAATGCACTTGTTTAAGTAGCAGTAAGTTGCGTCTAGTTTATATTTATACGGAGCTAATATATAGCAAATAGGCCGACGAACTACCTACGAACGGGCGTCAAAGATCCCCCTATATAATATATATAGACGGATCTCTATATTAATAACCTATAGATCCGTACTCCTAGTACTACGAGGCGCTTCTAGAGTAATATACTAGACGTCGGTAGCACTATCGATAGGAATTACGATAGAGAGAGTCGCGGAGTTCGAGGCGGAGGTTAGGTTAACGAATTTCTCGTTAGATAGTATAGCTAATAGTATTAGTCGCCTACGCCGCTAAGTTAAACTATAGAGGCGTAGGCCTTATATAGGAAGAGAAGGAAGCGTCTTCTACCGGCTCTACCCTCTTATACCTCTACTATAGGCTCCGCCGCTAGCTCTACTAATAGCTTAGCTAATAGCTCCGTACTAGCGTACGCCTAGCGTACGCCTAGCGTCGCCTAGCGTCGCTAATAGTACGGTGCCGATAGCATAGTACCGATAAGCACCTACCGATAGCTCCGCCGTCTATAACGCCGTTAGCGCCGCTATAGCGGAGCCGCCCTCCCCTAGGGTATATATATACGCCTACCGCTACCCTAATGCTACTTCCTTTCTATAATAGCGGTGCCCTCTACGTTAAGAAAGGCCTCTATAAGGGTCTATATAGCTAGCGGGTACACGCTAGGAATATTCGAAGGACGTTCGGCTACGAAAAAGTCTATAAATAGGCCTCGAACCGGCTATAAATACGAGCCGCAGTTTCCTAGTGCTTCTATTATATAGCGGAGACACGGATTAAAGGAGTCCTTAGGCCTCTTATTAGCTATAGTTATTATTGCATAATTAGTCGATTTATATTACACGTATACCGCCTAGTTATAATGCTTACTCGCGGCTATTCGTAGGGCGTTCGTAGGGCCTAATCGGGAAGCAGCAGTCCGATATTAGAGTTTTTAACAAAGTCTAGAACTAATTAGAAGGGTTACAGCTCCAGCTACCCTAGGCTAGCCCTACATTCGCCGCGATTCGTAGGGCATTCGCACCCCCTTATTAGGGGAGAGGAGTTCCACCTCTTCCTAAGGTTTACCGAGGATTTTTAGTGCCCTCTTCCTTTATATCTCGCTCGCTTCTTCGTCTACCCTCTCTCCTTATCTATACTACTTCCACTACGTCTTCTTCTACTATAGTAGCATTAGAGCGTCGTGTTTAAGGTACGAACTACACCGTCCTTAGCTAACTATATACCTAATACTAGCTAGATAATAATAACTTCTACGAGGACTATAACCGTCTAAACCTACGACGCGCTCTACTACCTCTACCGGCCGCTTCCGCGAACGTAACTACGAACGCTAGTTATACCTCGTTCGCATCCTTGCCGAACGAAGCTAAAGGGCATCGCTAAACGAGCACCTCGCGAACGTAGCTTCGTCCGTAGTAATATAGCGTAGCCGGCTACCCTGTTTAGGCTAGTAGTACCGGCGCTATAGCAATCTTAGGCCGTTAACTAAGAGCTACGGACGATCTAGGAACTATAGCATCGCTATCGCCGTTACTAATTAAACTAGGTAGTTATAGAGGGAAGGCTCTAGTACCGAGGAGTGTCCTACCTAAGTTCTTCTACGTCCGCCTTTACGTCTACGAGTAGTAGTAGTATACCTCGAAGAAGACGTTTAAGGTTATAATAGCTCTACTAGTATAGGAACACTAAGGGTTTAATAGCTTTACTTAGCCTATGCTAGACGTATACCTTAAGCCGGAGGACTTCCTCGGATTCCTCCTTTCTCGCGTGCCTAAGGCTAATATCGCTAATCTAATAAGGCGGCGGAGCTTCTACGAATACATTGCGATTACCGATCTTAGTAGACCGACTAGAGCCTCGACTATATTAAAACTAGCGCTCTCGACTAGTAACGTAGCAGTTAACCTTTAGCCGTTCGAAGTTAAGGGGTATAGTAAAGGCAAGACTAGAAGGCGGATCTATACTATTAACATTACTCTAATTATGTTTACTAGGAGGATAAGGTATTTTAAGGCGGTAGAGGTAGCTTGCGAGCTTAAAGAGAGCATAAAGCTAGAGGCTATGCGTAAAGAGATAGTAGCTCGAGATAGGGCGAAGGTAGAGGGTAGGGAATATATCTAAGGGGAAGAGATTAATCCTACACTTATCGACAATATAGCCCTATTATGTCTACTAGCGTATAAGAAGATAGTAGTAGCTCGAGATCGCGCTTAGCTCGGCTAACGAGTATATTCGGTAGAGGAGGAGGAAGACGAGAGGGATCCGGACGGTATAGACAACGGGGCTAGTAAGCCCGAATACATCTCCGACTTAGCTAATAATAAGGACCTGTTCGTTAACGCGAAGGAGGACAATTTAGGTAAAGGCAGCGCGAACGTAGGTAGCGAGTATAATACGAACGGCGGCAACGACCTTTCCTAGGCGCTAGATATAAGGGCTATAGTAGAGGATACAACGGCAAGCGTATATATGCCCGAGCTAGTACTAACGCTAACGCTAACGCTAACGGAGCCGACGGTTAGCGGCCTCGATAAGTATGCTAAGAGTAATAATAAGGCCGCAACGCTACCTTAATCGCTATAGGGACTATAACGTAAGAAGCAGCGTGTTGCTAGAGCTATAGGGCCGAAGAAGGCTACTACGAAGAAGACTGCTACGAAGAAGACTACTAAGAAGAAGACTGCTACGAAGAAGACTAGTAATCCTTTAACGATAGAGCTTCGGCGGGGAGGTAGCAAACTATTATAGGGCATTCGCCGTACGTTCGTAATAGGCTCGTACGTCCGGAGGTTACGTTAGTATAGCTAGAGGCCTTAATTCCGAGGATCGAGGGGAATTGCGATCGATATATAGGATTTTAATATGTTCTATAGTATCGCCCGAGTACGAACACTCCGCGAACGCCGTACGAACGTGCTCGTTAAATATCTTATGTCTTACTCTCTACTATTAGATGCCCTTTAACGACTCTCTTATGCGCTGCTTCTTCTAGCCTAGTATAACGCTGCATTGTTACTACCTTTCTTAGTTAGGTAATTCCTTAATATTGTCCACATCGTCCCTGTTTGCTCTTCTTTAAAAGCTACCTTTTTAGCTTTAAAAACTCTTCCTCGAATAACATTATTATTACTACTACTACTACTACCTCCGGCGCTATGCCGACCTCCGTATAAGTCTAGACCGTAATTAATACGTACGAATCCTTACCTTACTCGCGCGGCGTTCGTATACTAATCTTATTTAGCTTATACCGCCTATAGTAGTCCGGTAATAGCGTTTAGTAGGATTGCTCGCTCTAGAAGTAGTAGAATTAGGTAGTCGAAGCGCTGGATATCGACGGTAACGCGAATAAGGCGAAGAATGCACTATACGTTCGTTACTGTTCGCTAAGCGTTCGAGAAGCTAATAGCTTAGTACTAACCTCCGCCGCATTAATTATAGTAGGCTACTAATAGAGGCCGGTAAAGAATGTACTACTCCGTCTCCCTACGACCGGTATATATATTCGAGCTCTACTATATGTCTAAATGCTAACTATTATAGGTATATTAATACTAACATCGCCTATACTATCTACTTATCGGAAGAAGCGTAGTATATACGCTACCGTATAAAGGGCTTCTCGGTGCGTTCGCCGCCTATTCGATGTATATTCGTGCTCTTGCTAACTCTAATAAGGGCTGCCGTGCCTTTGAGGCTCCGCCTCTACCGCTAATAACTACTCTAGAATAGTAGGTCGTAGCGCTATAGGAGCAGCTCGATAAGGTAGCGTAGGCTTAGCGTATATTAACTAGTAAGTTCGAGCAATTTAAGGACTACGAGGTGCGTTCTTAGCTAGCACTCTATAAGACGTAGTTATAGTAGTTTAGTAGGCGTATTACTAGTCGAGAGAGATAGGCTATTAATATATCGGACTTAGAGGCTAGACGCGCTAGCGTTCTATAGCGTTATCTACGTTAATAGTATATTCGATTCGAGGAGATAGAGGGCCTTATTAAGTACGAATAAGTAGCGAACGGCGTACGAGTATACTCGTTCTTTCCCTTAGATATCTCTTAGCTAAGGATGTTATTGTTATAAACGTTATCGTTTGTTTATCGTAGTAGGGTTAGGGTTTGGGTTGTTCCTTTACCTTAATAGCGACGACAATAGCAACAACGAGGTCCTATTTATGCTATATACTAACACTCGTAACGGGTTCGTAGTAGTGCTCGTTAATTACTATACACTTTTCGTAGCTTTAAGGTATGTATTTAGCGACTTTTGTATATATCTACACGTTGTAGTTAATTGTTTATTGAATCCACACTTAAACGAGTAGGAATTAACTACTCGTAAGGCATTCGCGTAGTAATATCGCAATTAGTAATTGTTTTCGTCGATATAATCGATTACTATTAGTCTGGGATATATATTCTCTAACGATCTCCAACAATTTCACGTTCGCGACGTTCTTAGTATGTTCGCTTACCAAAACACGGATTTCTATAAAAGCTAGAGAGATTTTTGAAAATCCGAAATCTTGAAAAGTGGCGGGGTGGGCCATTTCGGCTGCCCTAGCTTCCTGAGACCAGATCCCTCACAACAACGAGCTGATATATCACTCGAGTTCTAGATGGTAAATTGGCAAGACACATTTCACATCACAATGGCAAACTCCACTCCCGATCACTTTGCTGAAAGCAGCGACAAAGTCCTCAGCCCTTCCAGTCTCTGCCATGTCGTCCTGCGCACCGGCAATCATCAGACCATGGTCGACTTCTACACAAAGTTCCTCGGAGGCCACGTTGTATACGGCAACTCGTTTATTTCCTTCATCACCTACGACGAAGAACACCATCGCATCGCGATAATCGGCATTCCCGGAACAGGAGCGAAGCAAATGAAAAGCAGCGGTCTCGAGCACATTGCCTTTGGCTTTCCCAACATGCACGACCTTATCCTTTCCTACCGACAACGCAAGGAGCGTGGCGCCGAGCCTGTCTGGGCGGTCAATCATGGCCCGACCACGAGCATATACTACCGAGACCCGGATCGAAACATGCTGGAGACTCAGGTCGACAACTTTGATACGGTCGAGGCTACGAATGAGTTCATGACCAGTCCAGCTTTCGAGGAGAATCCCATCGGGGTTGATGTCGACGTCGAGGACCTGATTCGAAGACTGCAAAGTGGAGAAGACGAAGTGTCGCTGAAGAAGCGAATTGAGATTGGGCCACGAGAGCCGCCTGATCTGGATGCGATGTAGCTGTCACAAGAAGAAAGCACACTGTTCACTCCGCCCTCATAACCCTCCTCTCCACCTGAATCTCATCAGAAATTCCCCTCAACGCCTCCACAAGCTCATCTCCAGCCCTCTCCAACGCCGCATCATCACACGGCTTTAACGCATCCAGAATGAACAGCACCTTCGTACTCTGATCCGTCAACGCAGTTCTCGGACCTTGCCTCCAATTCCATCGCCGACAAGTCACACCCGCATCATCACACCAAACCACCTCACCGTTATCCGGGTGCTCCTCCACTATCTCCCCACTCGCGGTAGTCTTGAACACCTCATCACCTGTCGCGCGAACCAACACCGGCGCACCCTCATACTTATCCAGATCCTCACCTCCCAGCGGAATCTGATGCTTCACGGAAATCGCATTGTATATATCCGTCAGACGGTTCACCCTCGGTAATCCCGTCGCTGGTTCCTTTCCCAGAGCGGAGATGCGCCGAGTCAGAGCTTCCAAACTGTTGCGGAACTTGTTGGGTTTGGATCCAAAGGCTTTGTATGCGTCTCTCCAAGCTGCGACGTGAGGGATGTCGTTTACCGCTCGGGTTTCCATTGCGGTCCGGGCGGAGGTTTCGGCTGCGACGAGCATGGCTTCGCTGGAGGTATCGCTGGGTCCGGCGGGGATGCCGGAGATGGCGATTAGAAGGGCGCGGTAGTCGGGTTGGAGGGCGAAGACTTCTGGCGCGACGTGGGCACGGGCGAGGTATGCTTTCAGGTCTTGTGTTCCCGCCATTGTGGAGATGGTGTGCACAGTCGGTTGGTATCGCGAGGTTTTGGGACCGGAAAGATGTCGACCGAGCGGAGCTGATCTTTTCACGAGATGGAACATATATTTCTGATATTTTGCGATGGAGAAACGGTTTCATTCTCCAAGTTTCTAGCCCCACGCCCTATGGTTGTGGTCGAGAAGTGACGCCCTGTGAAAAGTGCATCTGGACGAAGCTCCAGAGTGGCCAACCGGTCGAATTCCGCATTTCCCGATTTCCGGAAATTATGTTAGCGCGAAATCCCGCCAAGACATGTCTATATAAGCATATTCGGGTGCATTCTATACCTATTTATGCTCTTATTAGCATTTCTCCTAAGGCAAGACCTTAAAATCGTCTATATTACCTCGAATACACTTACTATATACTAAGAACGAAAGCTAGTAGTCCTAGTATATACATACGCGCCCTGGACCCCCTATATATAGCCGCCGGCACCGCGGAGATAATTTAATATAGAACGAACAACTATATTTAATAACTATATATAAGATATCTACGGTTTACGCTTCTCCGGTATATCCTTAGCTAGCTTCTTTAGTAGTCTAATGCGCCTACTACTTCTACTATAAGGGCCTACGGAAGCCGGAGATAGAGCTAGTAAAGCCGGAGCTAGTAAAGCCGGAGCTAGTAAAGCTAGAGGTAGTAATAGGGACGCCTTCCGCTACTTCTTCTACTTTAGTTATATAGTTAACGACGCTAGCGAACGTGGGTCCGAACGTACCTACGAATAAGGTAGTAGAGGGGGCGTCCTATTAGCCTCTTTATCGCTACCTCTAAACCGTTTATTATTAAATACCCTATCTATAAAGAATTCTACCTTATCGAAGCTATACTCGCCTTTATTATCGCTATTTTTTACTACCGCTAGCTCCTTATCCTTTATTACCGCTAGCTCCTTGTCCTTTACTACTACTAGCTCCTCGTCCTTTATAGCTACGGCTCCCTAACGTACCGGCGATATAGTAAGATCGATCGTTAGCTAATAAGGAGGCGGTAGTAGCTTCTTATTATTCGGAGCCTTGTTCGTAGGTACGTTCGTTATCGGGCCTAGCGGTTTAATAACTCTACCCTTGCCCTTACTCGGTCTAGCGACTAGTTCCCCCGATAGTAGTCCTATTGCTTCCAGCCTCTTAGCTAAGTTCGTAGCTAGCTTCGGCCTAATAGCTTCCTACCGAGCGGCTTCGACCTACTATTAATGTTCGTAGAAACAAGGATCCCCTAGAGCCGGAGGGTTAATAAGGTTAATCGGATAAGGTAGGCTAGCAACGTCGGGGTCTAGCAATTCCGATCTTATACGCTCTAATACTTATTAAGCGCGGTAGTTATACTCCGCCTTAACTCTTAGTCGCTCGAAGATTGCCTTATTGCCCTTAGCCTCCCTATTTATAAGAAGGATAATAATGTTCTATTTATGCGCCTTGCTAGCTAGGGTCTAGCTTCTACTAAATACTAGCATTACGTCCTCGATATCCTCCCTATCCGTAGCGGCTTCGGATATCTAGACTAGCGTATTCGTACCGTATTCGAAGTAAGAGAAGAAGCTATAATCTATCTAGTCCGGATCCGACATTAGCACGACGTTCGCTCGATTAAGAAGGAAGCCCTTTAAGTACTAACCCGGTAGCCGTCTATTCTATTTATTCGTATCGAAGCTAGCTATCTAAAGACTTTATCCGGCTTCTTGAACATCTCCTTAAACTCGTCGCTAAACAATACACGCTGTTCAAACACCTCTAGCATACCTTTATATCTAGCGATACTACCGCCGGCTTATCTACCTCTATATCCACTACCTCGTCTGCCGCCTTATCTACTACCCCTCGATAGACCCGTAACGGCATAACTACTACTCGACCCCTACTGCTGCTGCTACTACTACTGCTACTACTACTACTACTACTGCTACTACATTAGCAGTATAGCAATAACTACCTTTCCGAAGTTGTTAACCTAAGCCGTTCGTAGTATAGCTAATAGTTACCTATATATAGTAGCGGAGGGGTAACCGATAGGTAGGCCTACCGCTAAGATACTTGCTATTATAGGAAGGTTATATTGCTTAAATCCGAGTTGCCGGTAGCCCTTAGCCTAGTTACTAATAGAGTTAAAGGAGTTGTAAGACCGAGGGGCGCTATAAGGCTATAGCTATATCCCTATATCCGGCTCGGTATTCGCTAGTACATTCGTTAGTACGTTCGGTAGCTAGGTTGTTAGCTAAGTCGTTAGCTAAGTAGAGAGTTCTAGAGTAGCGAGTAGACTGCTCTCTATTGCGCGCTTAAGTAGCTATAGGTTGTATCTTCTATATATTAGATAGCCCTTATAGTCGATTAAGACGTTACGATAGATAATATTACTCTCCGGATATACTTTAGCCTACGGTAGTCGACCTTCTATATCTATATATAGAGGCGAAGAAGCGATAGATAAAGGAACGAAGGACGAGGAAGTAGATAGAGTAGTAAAGAGGTTAGCATAAACTAGCGGTAAGCAATAGCGTGTCCTCTCTATTTTTAACGTATTAGTAAGACGAGAGTTTAACGCTATACTTCGTATACCTAGGGTATTGCGATCGCCTAACAAGCCTACGAATAAGCCTCGAACGTAGGGGTAACGCTAGTTACTAGGTTAATAGTAAGCGGGGTTACTCCCTCCGCCGGGCACTATTCGTAGCTACTTTATGCCCCCGTTCGTAGAGTTTTCCGATCCTCCGTACTTTATGTTTCTTCCTTATCGCTAATATATACGACCTAGAGCCTATACGAGCGTTAATCCTCGAACAACGTGCTACTAAGACCTCGGTTAAGGCGATCCGCTACGCCCTCCGGACGGACTATAGTATAAACGTTAGCAAAACTACGATTTACGACGCTCTTAGACGATAGAATAGTGCCTTAAGGCACGACCTAGAGTCCGTACGAGCGTTTATTCTCGAACGACATACTACTAATAACTCGGTTAAGGCGATCCGCTACGCCCTCTAGACGAGCTATAGTATAGATGTTAGTAAAACCGCGATTTATAGAGCTCTTAGACGCTAGAATAGTACTCTAAGGCACGAACTAGAGCCTCTACGAGAGTTTATCCTCGAACGATATACTGCTAATAACTTAGTTAAGGCGATCCGCCACGCCCTCTAGATAGACTATAGTATAGACGTTAGTAAAACCGCGATTTATAGAGCTCTTGGATACTAGAATAGTACCCTAAGGCACGACCTAGAGCCTCTACAAGAGTTTATCCTTTAACAATACACTACTAATACGACTTATTCGACTATTCTCTATACCCTTCGAACGAACTACGGCGTAGACCTCGGTTTAACGACGTTATATCGAGCTCTAAGATTATAGGGGGTAACCGGATCGAGTAAGCTAGTACGTACGGAAGCTATCTATTACCGTGTTG
>JALRMM010000426.1:0-29632 GCA_026122155.1 Zymoseptoria crescenta
GTAGCCCGAAGATTCTTTAGGCGACTATATTCCTTCCGGAAGCCTCTACCCTCTATCCCCTATTAGTAGACTAGATAGAATTCGTCTAATACGAACAGTTCGAGCTGTTACCGTACGGCCGGTTTAACTATTAGCTTCGTAAACTACGACTATATCGCTATCTCGGGAGATAACATTAGATATGTATACTTTCTAGAGTATAGCAACTTCTACTACTTCTTAGTAAGTTCTACCTTAGTGTTCGAGTTTAATGCTAACGGTGTTCCTATTAGACCCTCGATTTTCTCGAGCTACTCCTTCCTAATCTAATTAAGTAGAAGCACTAGGATCGACATCTTCTTCCGGATTAGCGCCTATAACTAATATGCTAGACTCTTCCTAGCTAAGGTAGCCGCGATCTAGACGAGGTCTTTCTTTTCGGAGAGTAGATGCCGTAGTACGCGTACCTATAGCTTTCGAGTATAGTACGGATATATTAGGCGGATCGCGCGCTCGGTTATATCTACCTACTCGGCCGGAGTTGTAGCTACACTCCTATCTAGAAGTATAGGCCTTTCGATAGTACGGTTAATCTAGCCGCATACCTTATTAAACGCCCGGCGGCGCGCTATTGCGATTAGCTGCTTTAGCATATCGGCAGGTAGAGAGATAGAGGGTATATAGCATTCGTTAGGGGCCCTAACCTAAGCGGTATCGATAGCTTCTAGACTAATAGCATCCCTCTATACCGACTAGAATACCCGCTCTAGTAGTAGGCTAACGGACGAGTCGTCCTAGTTAACTAGTATGTCTTTAGTTAGTGCTAATACTATCTTCTCTAGCTATCCTACCCGCTATATAAAATGGATTTTTATACTACCCCTACGTAGTACTATCTAAAGGGCGAGATCTAGTGCTAACGGCTTAATAGGGTTTTGTAAGCTACCCTAGATGTTATCGCTATTATCGAAGTTACTTAGTACGTTAGATAGGCTATCGCTATTGTCGTCGTCGTCGTCGATACCCGCCGGAATACGCTTAGGTAGGCTAGTAAAAGCGGCGATTTATATACGCGAAAACGACCTATCCGATCGATCCTCCTTATTAGTTACCTTACCTAAGGTATTAGCAACTTGTCCGGACTCGCTAGTAGCAAAACTGCTCGAGGTACTCGTCGCGAAAGAGGTATTTAGGTACGACTTCGTATAGGAAGTACGGGTACCGCGACGCGGTATCTAGAAAACGAGAATAGTTAAGTTAGAGAGTAAGCTACGGGCTATACGGACAACTAAATTTAGTTAGCATTAGTTAGAAACTAAAGGAGGAGTAGGCATTGCCGTCTCGCTATATAAACGCGTTATTTAGACTAGGGATACGCAAAAGCCTACTCCTCTATTAACTAACGCGTTACGATAAAATAGATAGTAGGAGGTTATAGAGCACGTTAATCTACTTTAGATAACTGTTGTGGATTTTCAGATTTCGTACCTAGTAATACTATCGTCGCTATTAGTCGTTTAGACGTGTTTAGATGCTAACCCTCTATGTTAGTGTAATTTATATATAAAGCTAACCCTCTATTACTAAAAAAGTTAGGTTGGGCCCTTAGACTACCTAGAGTAGGGCTAGGTGCTTGCACCTAATTAGCCTAATACGCGAGGTAGTCTAAGCGTCTAAGACTATCTAGCTAGATCCAGCCCGAGGTCTCGTATAATATCTAGATTCGGTAATAGAACTTAGTCTCGAATTTTAATAGCCGGCTAGAGCGAGGATCTATTATATCTTCTTATTGCGTTCCCTTATATTAGAAGACCTTACGAGGTAGACACGCCTAGATAGGTTGCCGGAGATAGACCGACACTATCTAATTTCTTCTTTATACGCTATTCGTAGTGTCCTAGAGTTAAGCTAGGCTCGAACGTCCGCCGACCGCCTTTCTCTCTTTTATCCGATTCGAGCCCTTTCCGTCTTCTATCTACGGCCGCCTACGTATTAAACTACTACTTCTATAAACCCCCTCGAAATCCCTCCTTCGGCGGCGCCTAACTCCTTATAGGAGCCTTATAGTCCGCACTCTCTACGTACGCCTAGGCTAATTTCGCGTAGACTTTCTTATATAACTTAAAGTCCGCTTTCGTATAGTCTCGACTATAGTACTTAGTTATGTAGCATTTCGAGTAGGGTTTTAGGAGATTTAGGGAATTAGGATCCGGATCTATGTTTGTCTCTAGGATAGCATATTTAGCGCATTTTTCTGTTGTTGCTTAGGGAGTGCTTGTTAGTAGGGAAGGTTCTTCTTATATTATGTCTCGAAGAGAGGTTAGATTTAAGACTTCGTAGTAAGATATAGGGCGGGCGCGATCCGAGGGCTAGTAATAAGTCGATAGCTTCTAATTAAGATGCTACTAAAGCGTATATCGAGCCTATATATAAGGAACGCCTTGTAGTAGTAGGCTTATAGCTATTTATATAATGTCTTAGAAGTAAAAGACATTATAGATAAGACTCGAAAGTCTTAGAATAGTTAAAGAAGTAACTATATTTACGAGGGCCGCTAAGGTAAGGCAAAAAAGCCTAACCGGTCTAGTATAGCTACTTAATAATAATGCGAGTACAGTAGCGAGCAGCCTACTAGTAAGTAGCTAAGTAGCCGGCGGGTTATAGCAATCTCGACGCGAAATCGTATAGTAGTAAGCGACTTCTTTAATTTTCTATATTATAAGGGCTAGCGTCGGCTTTTAAGTAGGCTAATACCCGGCCTAGCTAGGATAGATAGGCATTAATATCCGCCGAGAAAGACGCTTATAGGATGCCTAAAAGCTAGGGTATAGCGAGGGAAGAAAAGGTCGGCGGGTTATAAGAGTAACTACTATACGAAGGGCTATCGGAGACGTATATCTCGCTAGAATGTAATAGGTTATAGGAGCCTATAGGTGAGATAGCTACCCGCCTTTATAGCCGGCGTATAGACGGCTTCTAAACAAATCGTTTAGCGGCTTTCCTAATCTTTCCGAGAGGAGGATATAGTATTAGAGGACCGGGTATATTACCTTCCCTACTCGTATTACGCTACTAGAAGAGTTAGAGAGTAGCAACCGTACGTAGCTCTAGCTCCTCTATAACTCGAATACCTATTCGGTCGCCCTATCTAGACCGCCGTTACGGTACTAGTTATGTAGTAAGAAGTTGTTTACTTAATAGAGATACTTTACTAGAAGCCGGGGTTATCCTAGCGAAGGCGTAACAACACATCGTTCGAGCATTCTTTTCTAGAAGCAGTTAAGTCGATCTTAACGTCTTTAGTAAGGAGGATACTTCGCTTAGTTAGCGTAATTTAAACAGAGCTTCACACGATCCCCCGCATAATATGCGCATTATATCGGCTTCGACTTTAGGGAAGAGAATATGCCGTGCATTGGCGATAGTAGTACCTGTCTATGCATATATGTTACGAAGAGGATGAACACAAGTGAAACAGAGAGATAAGGTTGCAATCGATTTGAATACCAATTGCGAGGCAGAGTGCTACTACTATGTCAGAGCGCCAGAAGGCTGCTACATCCTATGCGTCCTTATGTACTCATCTAGCGCCTTACGGGCCGCTTCCTCCATCCTCTCCCTCTTAATATCCGCCCGCACGCGCTGCCTCGCCTACTCCTACACTCGCAGCATCTCCGCCTCGCGAGCCTCTCGCCGCTGCGCTTCCTCTAATGTTCTCTATGCCGCCTAATGCGCCTTATAGGCCGCCCTTAACGCGGGAGATATGTTGTCGGGCATATAAGGACCTGGCGCAGGACGCAGCGCAAGTCCAGGCGTAAGAGTTACTGCCGGCGCAATAGTTGCTGCCGGCGCAAGAGCTACTGCCGTTGGAGCTGCTATAGGTCGATTCTAACCCGCGCGAAGTGCACCCAAACCTACTACAACAGCCGGCGCATAAGTTGCTACCGGGACTCGAACAGCAGGCTTAGGAAGGCGAGGCTTAGGAAGGCAAGGAGGGAAGCGCACCTACCCGAACCGCCGGTCTGGGGATCGCGCTAGCGGGGTCTTCTTCGCCTGGACAACTCTGCTAGCTCGACTGCCACGCTTGCGAGGCTTATTAGCCCGGTAATTACCTTAATCCGAAGCAGCCTGTTAAGTAGGCGCTTGGAAAGTAGCCTGTCGAGGAGGCGCTTAGTGTTGAACAGGGACTCGTGGAGCAGCCTATCGAGAAGGCGTATGTATCGAGCCGGAGAGAGCTAGGCCAAAGTTAGTGAACTTGCAACTAGTAACATCGGGAATTGGGTTGCACTTATAAGAATTAGCATGCAACTAACGAAGGAGGTCGTCGCGAGCCCTCCGAGGCGCTTAAGTGGCCTCGTAGTCCGTAAATGCCGCGTTTGATCGCTGCGCCCAGTTACTATACGGCGTAGGAGATGTAGCCGAATTGTTGCCAGTCTGAACTGGGCGCTGTTGTTGCCCGTAGGCGCGGTCCGGCGTCGCGACCGGTTGCCCTCGACGAAGGTTACTAGCGACCGGGTCGTTACGAACCCCAAACCGAGTAGTGTTCGGCTTACGGTCGCGCGTTAACTCCGGAGGCGCCAGCCCGGCGGCTATCGCCGTCGTAGCGGCGTCCTACTTGCTAAGCCCAGGAGTAAGCTTGTCCTCTAGAGGACTACCGTTAAGCCGCGCGTACTACGCTTTACGGGCAACTCGATCCGCTTTAATAGCTTCGCGCGCAGATGCGGACCTGAAATAATGTTAGTACGACTTTCCATATAATAAAGGACCCCAGTTAAGATGTGGAGCCGTAGATTAAGACTTACATCGGAGCTATGCGGAACTTCGTCCTTACCCGCGTCTCTTCGAAGACCTTACCCGAGGTTTCTTTAGGTACCGGGATGGTCTCCGAAGAAGTCGGCGCTGCGGGTAAAGGTATAGTATGTAGTGCAGCCTCGGGAGGCACGACATCTTCTATAGCCTCGGCGGGCGCGGTAGGTGTTACAGCCTCGGGAGGCGCAGATGTTGGAGCAGCCTCGAGAGGCGCAGAATCTTACGTAGTAGGTGTCTAAGCGGGGTGGGAAAGTTAGCATGTAGTTAGATAAGAGGGGTTGGGTTAATTGTGTACTACGGTCGATATTAATGTAGCCTCGGTGGGCGCAATGTCTTATACAGCCTCGAGAGGCGCGGATTGTATTAGCGTGGAAGGTGCTACGCTGGGTCTGCTATTAGGCGCTGGACAAAGTTAGTATTACTCGATTGCTAATAAAGGGGAAGTACGTACGCGACCCGCCCGGAGGAGGCGTTGCCGACATTGTCGGCGCACACAACAAACTCAAGGACTAGTAGTAAGTATTGTGTAAATTACTTGCTAGTGTAATGTGACTTGAGTATGTTAATGTTATGGTCAAGCTTGAAGCACGACGCTCGAAAAATTCCAGGGCACCTAGTGTGCTCGCGCCAAGATTGCTGACTTTTTAATCAACGGCGTTAAGGTCTAGGAATGCCGACGACACCGAGCTTTAGGCCGCTGGAGGACGACGAATGCTTAGGGTAATCTGCTCGTAGTACGATTTTACCTAAGATACGCCACAGCGCTAGGCGAATGCAGCGAAGACATTCGATTAGAACACAACGAAATTGGCGATAACCGTCCAAGGAATGCGTAGTTAATATACCTGTGATTTAATGCTTACTCGTGAACTAGTCGTCCGTCCGGTTTAAGGGTCTCGAAGGTCCCGGACCTTCTCCTAGTATCAAGCCAAATCCGCGAACTAACTTATAACCGGACAATCTAGACCGCTTTTCCTCGACCCTTTAATAGCGAGACGGGATTCCTTGACACGACATCGAGCTCTGTTGCCCGAGTTGCAATAGCATATATCAGGTTTCCTTCTATAGAGGATTGTGAGTCCGTGTCCTAGTTTACTACTTAACATGTAACGTTCTTTTCTGGATAAGGAGAGCTTCTACTAGATGTCCTTACAAAGGATTGAAACAATACAATTAACGAGTCGGCAAAGAGAATAGTGTTTCTGTACTAGGTTCCAAGCACCTCTAGTCTTTCTATCTCTTGTCTTGGATATCGCAGATTGGGCTCTACTGCAGTCGATTTAGACGAAGACCTAGTTCTATCGCGACCGACATCGTCTCCGCACCTCTTATTACCGATAGGGTCCAGCGACTAATAACCTGTTATGGAGGGACGGTTCGACGACGGAATAGTAACAAGGTAGCTAGGTTGCGTTTCAAGAGATCTTGTTTTCGTTGTACTAAGATTAGGCCGGCAAGCACTACGGAGAGTAGGTTACTCTCGCATTTAAGGGCGTTAGGTTCGTTGCGTGTAGGATTTGTTTATTGCGAGGAAGCCAAATGTACATCGAGTAAGGTCGAGCGATTTGCGCTAAGCTATCTTACGTAAGTATTCCTGCCAAACCTGCTTGAATCCCACACCTTAGCATTGCTCCCTTCGTATATCCTCCGAGTACTCTACTATTCTAATATGCGTAAAGTCCCCGCCTATTACTAACTGCAACACTCTACACATTAGTGCATGCTTGCACGAGCTCCATACCTATGCACGGTACTATCTTCCCTCGGTTACGCCTTACGCGAGCACAAGGCTACTTGGTTCCGACGGCGAAGGCCTCCTAACATGCTCTTCTCGACGAGCCGGTCGCAAGCCCGTTACGGGTCTGCGTGGATAATCGCCTCTCTAAGATTAACGCCGATACAATAGCGAGGAGCAAGTAATAAAGGCTTAGACGGCTGTTAATGCCGATCTTAAGCTGCGATATTATCGGCCGGGTCCACAACACGTCGATATGCGCTTTTAACACAACGATGTAATAAGAGGGGGAGTTTATAGGACAACGCTCTGCCTATAGCAGATTTCGGATGCGATTACATAGTCTTCCTCTCTCGCAAGACTTCGGCAATGCGCTCTAGGCTCGCAACCCTAAGAATCCGTACGTTGGTCTCCGATGTTGTGGATTGCTGTCTGGAGTTAGATATTATTGCATTTCAGGCTATTAACGGACGTCGATCGTTCGCTGTGTGCATAAATGTCTGGCTTATGTGTTCGGTGTCGGAAGGAGTTTAGGAAAACGTCACTTACCCACCCTGTGCCCGATTTGCAGCCTTGTGTTATTCGTCGCAGTGCTTAATTAATTAGGAAAGATGCGGGACAAACGACTGTTATTCGACCTGGGATGTCGTTAATTTAGTCTTAGCTACTACTTAATGCTTAACGCTCGTGGAAGTTGTTATGCAGCAGCGCATATTATGTACATTGCGCTATTCTAGAATAGGTAGGGCATATACCTTACTAACCAGCTAGAAGAACCCGGCGACTATAGCAGGGTAAATGGCTTTGGTTTTGTTATTAGCTGCCCTCCTCTCCGGCGCGTTTCGTCAAATAGCAGGATCCAATTCGGGAATAGATCGGGATCCAGGCGCATCGCTAAATACGAGAAGAGCGACAGGCTACTATTCTCCACGATTATAACGACGGCGCCTTCCCTAGCCAGCCATCTCCCATTATAAGCTCTCGCGAAGCAGCTTAGTCGACCGCGTACTACGTCCACTAGATTAAAAACATCTGTCGGAGTTGTCGCTGCTTAGTATGCCCATTCTCGCATAGCTACGATTAGCGGGGTAGTCTGTCTCGGGAACACACGAAGCCATTCCTCGATCTTCGCGCGGACATATCCTCGACTAATAAACGGGGATTGGAGTCTAATTACTAGCTCCAGCATTCGCAGCGACTAGAATAAGTACTAGAAACGATCGTTGTCTTCGGCGCTTTCTAGCAGCCCAGGCAGTTTCGTCCAGATTATATCTATAGTTTGCGTTGTTATCGAGGCTGCCTTATCGGCGCCTATAAACTAGTCGACGACTGCGATGCTACCTTCAATAAGCAAGCTAAGCTCGTGTAGCTCTGGCGAACACAGCGTAACATAAAGCTATAGTCGCCTTAGGCCCTTACCACGGTTAGTGTTAGCGTAGTGGCCTGTTATCCTACGCGCGTCTGCGGCGTAGATTTGCCAATCGATCGAGCGCGGCAAGAGAATCTCAAACGTCCTATTTTCAACGCTTTCTACACGGGTGTCCAGACCTCGCCCGCAAATAGATTCCAACTCTCCGTCGGTTACCGCTTAGCTAAATACCGGCGCGATGTTTAATAGCATAAGGACGGACAACCGCTAGTTCCGATCCAGTGCTTCTACCAAGGATGTCTTCTCTTTAGCCAGGCCCTTATTCGTTGCATTTACGAGCCGGAGTTCTTCCACCCGCTCTCCTACTAATTAGCGACATTCCGAGTGCTGCTCGCGCTCTTGCTCTAGCGTAGTTTGCTCTACTTCGCGCGTAGATTCACTCGCGGCCAACTGGCTCCGAGCTTCCTCCAACTCGTTACTGTGTATTAGCATGCCCTGGCCGGCGCTGCTGCTGCTATTAGCCGGCAAGAATCTTAAAAGCTGTTTTCGCAACATCTGGAGCTCTTTACGTTGTTCCAGATTCTCTTTTCTTAACGCCTCCAGTGTCGGCGCTGTCTGCAGGCATGTAGGCGCAGACGTCTATAGCCTATCGGGTCTCGGTGTAGCTGCCCTGGGGGCGCTGTTGGACATCGTGGGTTGTGCGGCAATTCTCGAAGCGGCGTTGATTGTCGATAGACCTGCGGCTATACTAGAAGAGGCGCTAATGTAACAATCTGCAGCTATGCTAGCTTCTGCGGCGCTATCGTTATTGTCGATAGTGCTAGGCGCGTGTTCGCTGCCTGCTCCATTTATGCTCGCGACTAAAGCGGCTAGGCCGGCATTCGTGGCTGAACCGTTACTATATTGGCCTTTTAACTCGGCCAGGAGGGACACGGCCTTTTCGGTCTTAGTAATACTACCCTAGACATCTCTTAACGCTACTTCCTCGGCATTAAAACGCTCCGCTTGATCGGGGTCTAGGGTCGCAGCCCTTAAGATTTTGCTATTATCGTTAGCGCCTACCCGGACTTGCAATGCACTCCGAAACTTACTTAAGCTAATCGACCTCCTTGCAGAAATTTACATTCCTATCGATCGCTTTGTATGCCGCTTAGACCGCATCCTCGCCTGCGATCTTTTTAGCGAACGACATAGTATATGCTACAAGATCTACGCAATTAACAGGACGACGATAATTCCGCTCGAGTTTCCATCCACTTCAAAATATAGGCTCTGCCGAGGTCGTAGTTACGTAACCGACCGCCGATCTCCTCGATTAGCAGAGCGTCTACACTAACCCAATGGAAGAATAGTAATTTGTGATTTTTGGCTTATGCAGTACGATATTAGAATAAGATTTATATATATAATGTGAGATTAGTATAAGCGCTCCCTGCCCTCCGTTCCCCTAGTAGCAGTATCGCAATGCGTAGAGGGTGCCCTTTCTCTATTACGACACAGATACGGTTCTGTAACCGATATTTAGCGCATAGACTGCTGCCTTCGGCCTTGTAAGAGCCTCGTCCGGTACGCTCCCACACGCAGTTTATGCCCACCCTCGTTGCTAGCTTTATTCGGGACGCTAGTGTCGTCGAAGAATCTCGAATTCCTATTACCTAATCTACGAGCACCTTCTGAACCGCGCTCGTAAGCTGCGAGAATAATGTGCTGGTCTCCCAAAGCACCAGGCCGAAAAGAAAATCGCATTCAGGTGTTGTCAGGCCGCTAAAAAGCGCCAACTAATGCATAGGTAGTAACAGATCGGATACAGGCACAGGCACCTAACTCGATAATTGCGTGGACCCTGCCGAGCTGCTATAACTAGTGCTTGGAGGTAGAGTGAACGGCGCTGAAGTATGCTGCCGGTTCGATAGCACTCTTGTCGAGCTGCTGTTAGAAGCGCTCTAGTGAAGAGTTAAGTCCGTTAGTTGGACCTAGAGGTTATTACGCGAGATCGGTCGTAGAGGCCGCTAAGGAGACCTCTCTTCGATCTACTATAGCGAAATGCGGAGCGCTCGAAGTTCGCCTTGGAACATAGCCTATAGAGCTTGCATGTCGATCTAAGGGGGCGATGGGATGTCGTTTGTGGCGCTCTCGCGGCTATCGACAACGCCCTCCCGGTCTATAACCTTCCTCTTACGCTCTCCCACGGCCTTCTCGCGAGCTAAAACATCCTTCTCGCGGGCGTCCATATTATCTACGGCTATCTCCCGGCGCTTCACCTCCTCTTCGCGGCCCGATAGCTACTACACTGTGTTATCTACGCGCTTGTTATGCTCCTTAATAAGTTTGGCTACCCTCTCCCTGCTCTTTCGGGCCTCGGCTACCAGCCCTTCCTTCCAGTCTTACAGATGGTTTACGGTGCCTCGCATCTGGAATATTGCTGCTCGAACCTTAGGAGGTGTACCTATAGGCAGCTCCATCTTTCGGAGCATAACCTCCAGCTTCAGGATGCACTAGTTAGCCGTCGTAGCTAGGTTATCTTCCTGTGCGAGGTATTAGTAGGTTATAGCATCGCTACTATTGTACGGCGCGGAATTCGGTTGCTATTAGCGCTCTTGCGGCCGGATTTGCGGAGGGTGTCTCGCTCGTTGTTAATTGGGCGGCCCGTCGGCGCTCCTAATGCGTTTAACCGAGCGGGCATTATAAGGGTCTGCGGGGCGGGATGTTAGTTAGGTGGGACATCGTTAAAGCGTGCAACGTACCGGCTATTGCTGCTTACTATCCACAACTAGGTAATGGAAAGAAGGAGATAAATAGAATGCATAATAGACGTGGTAGCTCGTGATGTAAGCCTCACCGAATCCGGTTTTGCGGTTTCTATATATAAGGAAGGCACGTCTTGTGAGGAAGGCACTACGAAGCCCCACCCTAACTAACACTCTTGCGGAGTAGCGAAGAACACAACATACAACAATTAAAGTACTGTGCTATCGTCTGCCACTTCGAGTAGCGACTCCAATGCGGCGATCAAATTATCTAGCCTATATACCCTAGCCTCGCCGGTTCTAATAATGTCCCGGAGACCTTTAAGGCCTTCCAGGCTATTTAACACCTGGTTATCGAGATATCGAACTGCAGCATCCAGCGCACCTATGTTTACAGCTGGTCGCGCGCTCTGCGATATCCCATTTATCTGTTAAACGATGGACTATCGTAATAGTTAGCTGTAGCATTGCTCACCTCTTAATACACACGTACCTGGCGCCGCGATTTAAGTGCGACCCTATTATTGCGCAGTCTTCTCTGCACGCGCTGTGTCATAGCCAGATTCCATGGTCTGTTCTAGATCTAGCGCTATACATTGGTGCTTAATTCCGACTTAAACCCGATGCTAATGCCGGGTTGAGTGTTATTCATGCTACCGTGTCTGCCGTAGGCGCCACTTAGGATCGTTCCTAGCGTTTCTCCAACGGCAATCTGTCCCGCTGTAACCGTGTGGAAAAGAACGACTTGCACGCAGATTGAGTCTAGGAACAAGAAGCGCATTACACCGTTAATAAGGCGGAGCAGCTTATTCGAACCCGAGCCTATCTTAAGATGCACCCTTGTGCGCTTCTAGAGCTCGGAACTTAATCCACACTCGGCGCTAACAGGCCGCCGATTACTGTCCAAACACTCACTTCTTGCAGCGCGCCTCGCCGAACAATAGTCGCTAACTTGGGTTTGCAGCTTCTTTAGTTTCGCCGCGTTAAGATAACTGGTTGTTATATTAATCTTGTTCGATGCGCGTACATGCGTTATCGAGGTGTAGTAATCGACCGTCCATGCATTTCGCTTGTCGGCAGCATCGACGCAAGTGGAGTTAAGGAAGTTAAAAAGGGTAACTAACACTCCATTGCGGGTCCTTGTCTCGACCTAAGCGCTATATATGCTACAGGCTGCTTTTAGTACCCTTATGAACTCAGTCTCTTCGGCCTTGTTTAAACCCTAACCATCCGCCATACACGGGAGGTTAAGATATACTCCTAGGTCGGGGCCGTTGTCTACTATAGGCATAGGTAGTAAAAACCCCTGGAGATCGCCACTCGCAACACTATGCGTAACACGGTTTGTCAGGACGGCGTGCAGCTAATTTGGGCTCAATTAACCGAGCAAGAACAATGCGTGGTCGCTCCGGTTTGCTCTAACACGGATAAGGCGAGAGACATTCGGGTTCGGACAATACTTCTGCTCGTGAGCCATGCATTCTATTAACAGCGCTTGTATTCCGCCGGATAACCATGCCGTTAACATCTTTCGCTGCGCCTCCGTCGGCGTACCGGTTTAACCTGCAGGAATCGGCGCATCCCTGCCGCTATCAAATTAGTAAAGCCGCGTATATAGCTAGGCTATCCTAGTAGCGCTAGTAGTCGCTGCCGAGGAATCGACGGCGTTTGTAGTTGCTATCGTAGAGTTACTAGCGCTAGTAGTCGCTGCCGAAGGATCGATAGTTATCGAGTCGATGCTAGCGCTAAGATCTGCTGCCGCGGGCTTAATAGTGTGCGAGTCGTTGCTAGCGCTGGTGTCTGCTACCGTTTAATGCGAGCTGGCAGTTGCTACAGTCGCCGCTGCGCTTCCGCCTACGTCGACTTAGTCTGCCATCGCACTTGGAATACCCTGTCCACGCTGCGATGTGTGTGGAATCGCGGAGACTTTAAGAACATGTTCGAGTAAATGCCAAGACTAGGGCTTTTGTAATAATCTTTAAATCAAAGACTCATGGGCGATAATAGCATTGGAAACGACTTTCAAATTGTTATTGCACCTGTTACTAGTTCGATACCCCGTTGGGTTATTAATACTCGCGATTAACTCGAATCGCATCCTCTGACCGACATGTTAAACACGGCGTAGATACGAGATCGTTACTATAGCGAGGCGAAGGCAACCCGGAACTGCTTAGCCCGATCTGCCTACATTCTCGGTGTAAATCGTGCTCACGCAAGCTTCAGATCCTATGCGTGTAATAACACTTGTGTCGAATACGTCCTTCGCAGTTTCATAGCAACGTTAAGAGAAAGGAACATAGGACGGTTAACGAGCGAGGCCGGCTAGGACGACAAGACGACGGCGACCTTAGGCAGGCCTTGGCGTCGATCGCCCCTTCCTTCAAATTCGCTCCTTGAATCCTTCTCTTTTTCGCTTTTTATCGACGTCTTTATTACCGCCGTTATGTCTTCGCGGGAGAAGAGCTCGTTACCGCTTAACGGCCCGCAAGGCTATACGTAGTTAATTACTAACATCGACTAGTAGCAGAACAGCGCCAACCGGCCGCTTTTAAGCGCCGACACCAACATGCTCGACACTATAAGCAGGCAGCTATCCGGCGCCGAAAACAAGGTCGTTACCTATAGCAAGCGTAGTCGTCCGATAACGCGCGCGAGCAGTATTGCGTCCGACGACACAAGGCCGTCAAAGAGGACTAGGCGCTATACCCGAATGTCGCCGTCCTCGGACATTACCTAGGCGTTGCCTCCTCTTCCAGCACTAGAGACACGGCCTGCTACTTACGCCGAGAGAGTGCGGCAGTTTATACTCGACTAGCTACCCCTCCGGATAGGTATAGCAGCATTAATCACGGATATGTACGACTGCTAACAATCATTACAGATCGCTCTGACCTCTCTAGAACCTCCCCAGTGCCACATATTAAGCGCGGACCATCGCTGCTTATAGTTGAACGCGTGGACTCCTCTACCGTGTCTCCGTTACTATTACTGGAGGTCCAACGCCGGCGCTTAAGCGAACTCGAGTACTAATTATGGTAGCCGAATAGTATGTCGTCGCCGCCTACACATTTGGGTCTCTAACTAACAATTCCGTCCAGGCGCCGAAGCGCGGCAATTAAGCCCTACGCCCACTCCTCGCAGTAAGCCTCCATCCTTACGCGTTAGGTAGCTTTAGTTCTGCATAATACTAATCTCGCATTAGCACCTGGAACCACACTAGTCTTCTTGCGGTTCCACTCTCGAAATACGCGGCAAGCTATACAAGAGCTCGACAGTCGAACTAAGAGCGCAGCGAGGCGGTCTTAGGGTCTAGGTACGCGCGACTCGGATCGAGCCTCGGAGAATCGCCGCATAATTGCGCGAGGTAGCTAGCTAGCACGGTACTATAGCGACTATTAGCACTATAGGCTGCCGGAGCAAGTCCACATAAGTACCGAGTGGTGGATTAAGACGCTAACACCCGCTCGGCAAGAGAGCGCGAAGAAATTCGCTGCTCTACGGAAGATCTCGGAGCGAGAAGCAGATAGTATGCGACCCAAATTCCCTAATCGTGAGAAACATAACTAACTCTATTAAACAGCCAGATCCGCTTCTAAGAGCGCCTTTTATGGGCTGCTAACCCGGGATATGCAAGTGGATTACTTCGTGTACCTTAGCTACTCGACGTTATTTCCCGGGGACTGGGAAGGCCTATGCGATGCATTAGCATTTATGAAATCGCAGCGCTATACGGATGCAGTGCGCGATGTAATGGGGATAGACATAACTGCGCACTTCCCACCTATCCCTAGTGTTAAGAGTAGAGTGCCGGACATAAGCATCGAGTATAGGGCGAAGATAGCACGTCTAGCAGACTGGGCGCGAGGGGTGAATAGCTCGCTGCCTCTAAGAACGCTAGCACCTTCGGAGATAGCGCCGTCACCGGCAGCCTCCCGACTAGGCGGCATCTTAGACAAGGCCAGGAGACGAGGATTTCGGCCGGCAGCCTAATAATGGCGCCGCGCCAACTTTTATATACGTGCAACTTCAAATACGATTTGCCTGCTACCCGCTTTACCTTCCACTCCAAGATTTGTAATCGCTAGTAAGCAATGCACATGCGATGCCGTTTGCCGGAAGGGTCCAAACTAACCCCACCTGCACTCTTATACCGCGAAAGAACTTCGGACCTCCGCTATGCCACACGAAGGTCGCACTTATCGGAATTAACACTGTATTAATCTTTAGCATCCGAAATGTCGATCCACTGTAGGAAGCCTTGTATTATTTAACAGTGGCGCAAGCTCAATTCACACCTTTTATCACGGATCTTGCAGTTAATACCTCCCGCTTCGTGCTCTATTAACTATTGCGATCGAGCCCGCCGAGTCCGTTGAGTCCACCGAAACAACTGTGTCCGACCTGCAATGCCTATAACACCCGCGATTGCCCGACTATTTCGCTGCAGTTAAGTGATCGAACAGCTAATATCTAACGTCTAAGCTAAGAGGCACGAGGCATAGAACATTCTATGCAGTTCCCTACTATTCTAAGAAAGAAGACAGACAGGATCGCTAAAGGCTAAGAAAGAGCATGGAGATAGTAGACAGAAGGGATCGCTAAGGGGTTAGTAATTCGGGTTTCTTTGGTCGATAAGAAGGGCGCGTGGTGTGGGTCGGGACGACTCCTAATCGCAAGATGTAGCTAACCTGTAAAACATTAACGAGGCTTGAAAGGCTTGGAAAGCCTAAGAGCGGTAGTGTAGGAGGGTGTGTGTTAAGTATATAGAGATTCGTCTGAGATAAGATTATATTAGTCGCTGTTACACTTTACACTTCCAGACTCGGGACTTGCGTCTGCACTATGTTACTACTATAGGGCCGATCGGATACTGTTTATCTCGGGCACGAAACTTACGGTCGGCCGGATCCGACTTACGTTCCTTACGTGGCAATCTTAATATGCAGTTAAACGAAGACGATCCGCCCTTATGTTGCCCCTCCCACATCCCTCCCGTTAATTAATAGACTGCGGAGGTACGTCTTCGGGGCCCGTCTATCGCACCTTTAGCAACGCCGCGGGATGCTATCTCCAAGTTTAGAGACAGGGGGATGAAATGCCACAAGTTCGTCCTATTAACTCGATTACGGTAATTCCTTACAATGTTCGATTAAAACGGAGGATTTCCGGTATATGCCGACTCCTATCCGCATAGCTTATTTCCATTTACTAACATCCACAGCGGAAGTCTCGTAGCTATCCTCGAGTTGCATAGGGAACGTGCTATTAAGGAATCCATCTCTATGTCTATATCGTAGCTCGGTCGGTGCCACGTTTACCTTCGCGCCCCTTTTCTTATAACTACTAACAATTGTTTCGCGCTCCTTGGAAGGAGCTACGTACGTTAGCTACCGGTGGAGGCGCTAATAGCGAGGTTTTATTGCTGCTGTACTAGTCGCTTATCTATACGTGCCCGTGTATCGCGAGTGTCTGTCTAGTGAATGTATGTTAACGTTGCTTCCCTATTTTGCGACTCTACGGGTCGGACTAGGAGGACATTTCCGATCCTCGACGGACTACCACACTAAGTCCCAGAGCATGGAGCCCGCAATATCCACATTAATGCGTGCCTTCTAGCATCTCTATCCAGCTGTATTGTCCCCTTTATCGCAGTCGCTATTAGCACTAATAGAATCCCACCGACCACCCCTACAACCGCTATGTAATCTGTTCCGGTTTATCTGCTAATATACATCTTTAAGACTTATTAAGGTCTAGTATGCTAATGCCGCGCCTTTAGGAGAAAGCGTGGCTGCCTCTTGTAGCTCGAATTGGTCGGCAGTAGTCGGCCTTTCCAGCGAGATGTCGTTGTAGATGTGGTAAACTATAGCGGGACTACGGTAGGAGCCTGGAAAATAGGCCGCTATAACTAGGCAGTCCACGACTCGCAAAATAGTGTTAAAGAGCTTTGCGTCGAAGCTAAAAAGCTGTTGGTCTAAATCCGAAGTCTTACAGTGCGGATGTATGTTAACCAGTGTAAGAAGAGCTACAATGCTCGTTGTCCTGTCGACCGCGCAGATAGCGTAATGCGGGTCGAGGAGGTTGCGGATCGAGGGGGTTGTGGAACGAGCAGGTTGCGGATTTATAAGGTACAACAGGCTATGTTGGGTCGTGCCGTTGTCGGAAATAAGAGGACCAGTCGGCGGTAACGAGGCCGCATCTTGCACTAGCGCCGTAGTCTCGAGGGTCGCAAGGCTTTAAAGACATTGTGTAGCGATAACACGCACTGGCCAAAGAAAGTAAAGTGAAGTGGTTGTCGCGTTGTTCGGTCAATTCCGGCCTACGGCCCGTTCTCGGTCTTATGTGACTTTATCGTTACCTCTTATAAGAATACCAGAAGCTATACCGAGCTCTAATAACACTTGGCATATCTGCCACCGCTCTACGCGTCGCTTATACGCGCTCGGATCGAGATAGAGCAAAGGTAATAACTCCTTAATGCGATCTGCCGTTCGTTTAACGATACTAGAGACCACCGTCAATAGGACCTACGCCGGGTTAATAAAACACACATATCCACTAGGACCTGCATAGCAACATCCACATACTCGATCGGCGACTCCAACTTCGTTAAGACCGCACGAGGTAAACTCGGAGTCGAGAGGCATATTTAAGATTATGCCTTCTCCGTCCGGCTTTACCGCGTTTAATAGCGAGACTCTTCGATATTTATCCTTCAGACTGGATAATTCGGCGAGACATGCTATTAACGGGCGAGACTCCTCGATATTTATCCTTCAGACCGGATAATTCGGCGAGACATGTTCCGAACCCACACCTTCTACGACTTAACCGGTGCACAACTAGCGACCTTAATATTAACCTTTCGACGTCCCGAGAGGACCTAACGATGCTCTAGCAGACAGTCCCGCAATAAACAAGCGGAAGTAAGAGGAAGACGGCGCGAAAGAAAGCCGCGAATAGCAACCGACAGACCGACGCTCCCAAGACACAGTCCTTACGAATTACTCCACGGCTCGCGACCGTATGCACGCGGTGCAGTACAGCGCGTCTGCCCGATCAAGTAATTGTTATCGCCTGTGCTACTACTCCATGTCTCGCTAAGGATTGCTTACGGGAGCGCTACATAATAAAGTCCTAAAACGAGGATCTCCGCAAGGGCTGTAGTATCTTGTTCGCCAACATAGTCGCCGTTGCTCTAGATTAGCCAGACGTTCCTACTGTTATGTATGGAGTACACCGTTATCGACGAGGCTAACGAGATGTCGTGTCGGGGTTAAGAAGGGGGACGAAGAAGATTATAGTGCATAGTAATATGTACTAATACTTCCCTCGTGTATTCTTTACTATTCTCCCTACCACTTTCGACGAGGTAAGCATCCACGACCTGTAAATCAGCCGTCGATTGCTTTAAGAGTTGAGGTAGGTCTATTTGCTAGCGAGCTCAACACTAGGGACGGCAACTTCGCGGATATTAGGATTATTCCTGTGCAGATAAAGGGTCCCAGTTATGCAAGTTCAACCTGTCTTGACATTTACCGACATAATTAACCTTCCACGTCAAGTACACTAGAACTTTATCTAATTCCTTATACCGTTAAACCTAGCGGTAAGTAATCGAGGAGAAGAGAGGGAAGAAGCAAAGAGATTAGATGTTTTCCAGGCAGCCTCCTTTTACCTACATACAACAACGTCGGCAAGTCCTACGATAAGCGAGAGCTTGTTAACGTGCTCCTTTGGGGAAGCGAATAGGAAGCAATCCGGTCGAACGTGCCTTCGGCTGCCTCTCTAACATAGATCACGAAGAGTCTCCCGGCATTACATACCCAAGCACATTAACATTCGACATTACACACCGACCGGATCGTGGAAGCGGATGCATAGAGTTTTCGCACTATTGCATCGGGCAAGACCTCGGAGGTAAGAGGGGACGCGGTTCTCCGTGTGCCGCGGCTTTCTTCTTAGCGTTAATTAGTCTTTCTTCGGCGCTTCGTGCACGAGTTCGTTCTTCTACGCAATTGGGTTATAGAAGGGGATGCGTAGGGTGTTAACGTAGGGGTTTTACTAGTTCTCCGTATGCCGCAACTTTCTTCTCGTCGTTAATTATCGCACAGAACGGCGACAGTACGATACACTCCATCGTGTCTTTCCAGGCTTTCGGACTGATATACGAGCCCTAGAACTCGATAATAAAGTATCGCGCTAGTATAGGACCAGCTACGAGCCCGTTACGCATCGAGTACACGTTGGAGGATAATAACTAGATTGCGCTCGATAGTAGCATCGCCTAGTGGGTTTATTGTAACTGTCTTAAGCATTAACCCTCTTAGGCGCTTTGTGCAGAGTATTAGCATTAGCGTTTAGTAGTTCCCTATGTGCGGCGGCTTTCTTTCCAACGTGTATAAAGCGCCGAAGCTGTTAAGCACGATCTTATCCTCACATAGGCTGAAGCGCTCACACGTAGCTGAAATCCGGAATTTTCGAGCGAGATATGCCCAGATTGTCGTGTTGGTAAGGATGGATTCTAGCGCCACCTCGACATGTAACTGTCCGGACAGGTTTAATAGGATTCTACACTCGATTATGCTTAGACTAGCGTGCCCCGTTAACGAAGGATGGGATTCTACACTCGATCGTGCTTAGACTAGTGAACGCGAGTTTCAGCGCTATATCGAAGAGAGGTAACTCTTTATTTAATAGGGTCTTGCACTCGAGACAACACGTAGCCGGAGTTTTCGAGCGAGACGTAATTATTTTGGCGTCCCTTATTAGCACTAGATGGGATTTTGCACTCGAAACAACGCGGGAATTCTCGAGCGAAATATGCTTAGACTAGTTTATTAGCGAAGGCGAATTCCAGCGCCGCTTCGATAAGTTTAATAAGGTTTTGCACTCGAGGTTTCCGAGCGACATGTGCTTAGACTGCCTTGCCTCTATTAACCAAGGCGAATTCCAGCGCGACATGTAACTAACATTCGAAGTCTTCGAGTAAAATATGCTCGGACTAGCGTACCTCGTTAGAGACACTCGACGGTTATTTTGCCCGGCGGTGCGGAGTGATAGGCATAGCGTCTTCCTTAGTAGTCTTGTCGGCTATAGTAATAGTAACGGAGACGGTCCACGACCTCGCGGAGAGTGAAACGCATCGTGGGCTACATGCACGTCGTAAGGCCGGGGAGTACTTGGAACATTGTGATCAAGTTTCCGTCGTGGTTAGCGATGTTGTAAGTAAGTAGGTAGTGTTTCAGGTCTGGCACTAGCTGTCCAGCTACTGTTGTCGGCTCGAGAACAATAGTAGCATGCCTCCTTCTAGCGACATGTACGACTTTACTATCGGATGCGGAGCGGACTTCTTTATAAGCTCTCGGACCGTCCACTCGGGTTTGGGAGGAATTGTAGTGCCCCACACTAGGAGTAATAATGAAGACAATCTGTTGCTAGTGTCTAGTAATGTATAGCAAGACAAGCGGTAAAGCTAAGTCGTAGGACTCGACCGGCACGAAGAAGCGGATGCGTAGAGTGTCGCTACTATTGCCTTAGAGGAGACCTCGGAGGTAGGAGAGCATACGCTTAACCGGTCCTCCGTGTGCTGTAGCGTTCTTCCGGTTCTCTATGTGCTGCGGCGTTCTTCCGGTTCTCTATGTGCTACGGCGTTCTTCCGGTTCTCTATGTGCTACGGCGTTCTTCCGGTACTCTATGTGCTACGGCGTTCTTCCGGTGCTCTATGTGCTGCGGCGTTCTTCTAGTTCTCTATGTGCTGCGGCGTTCTTCTCCGAAGCAGATGCCTTAGAGAAGACCTCGGTGCGCTTAATCGGTTCTCCGTATGCTACGGCGTTCGTTCTCCGAAGCAGATGCCTTAGAGAAGACCTCGGAGGTAGGAGAGGATGCGCTTAATCGGTTCTTCTCCGAAGTAGAGAATAGATGCGCTTAACCGGTTCTCCGTGTCGTTTCGGAGGCAGGGGAGGATGCGTTTAACCGCCGTGTGCTATAGCGTTCTTCTCGAAGGTAGGAGAGGATCCGTTTAACCGTTCTCCATGTCTTTGGGAGAGGATGCGTTTGACTAGTTCTCTATGTGCTACGGCGTTCTTCTCGAAGGTAGGAGAGGATCCGTTTAACCGTTCTCTATGTCTGTGGGAGAGGATGCGTTTAACTGGTTCTCTGTATGCTACGGCGTTCTTCTCCGCGTTAACGAGTCTTATCCCTAATACAGATATGCGCGGATTAGCGTACCTTATTAGTGAAGGCAGCGCCACTCCGAGAGGTCTGCACTCGAGGCGCGCAGTAGGAGCCGCAAGCTAAAATTTGTTAGTTTGTAACGTTCGTATAGACTTTGGTACACGCCGAGTACCTCGCTGTCCTCTAACACTAGAAAACAATTCTTCGCAGGACGAGCTATACAAGCGACAGGCTTGCTATACTAGTGTATTCGTCTGGCTTGTGAAGATTAATAAGTGTCGTGGCGGATAGCATTAGCCCGCATGTAACTGCGTCCGTGAGCTTGCTGCAGTAGTCTAGCTATTGTGGTTTGTGTAAGAGGGATGTGGTATTGTTGCTAGTATAGTATGGAAAATGTGGAATAAAGAGGAAGTGTGATAGATATGTTTAAAGAGAGAAAGGAACAAAGAGTCGGACGATCAGATGTCGTCCCAGCCTCTTTAATTGGTAAAGGCGAACTCCAGCGCAACGTTAAGAGGTAACCCGCATTCCGAGGTTCGCCGTGTTTATATTGGACTGCATTAGGCTGACCGCAAAGGACGTGGTGTTGTTTAATCGAAGGCGGCAAGTGTTATTTCTGCGAGGACCTTAGCACGTAATGTCGGATGCGTGCTCGAATTTTGGTAAACGACGCTTCACGCTTAGTTCTACGTCGAATGCCTTTATTGTCGACGAAATCTACAGCGGACTTAAGCAGAAGACCTTATCTAGGAAGACCTTATCTAAATCGTGTTACCGCTCTAGGTTACGCCCAACGAAGACCTTTAGATTCCCGCATTAGTCCAAAGAATCTCTAGGCGAGAGCAACGTCCCAGACTACAAACCTCCACGTCCCGGACCGCTCGCAGATAAGGAGTCCAATTCGCGCAAACACTAGACGAAATCCACGGGAAACCTCGTCTAAAAGAGGACGCAAGACGGTTGCGCCCAACAATTCCGCATAACAGAATGTGACAGCCTTAGCAACGTCGACAATTTTCCTATATTAGTCCTACATTAACGAGTATAAACGAAGAGAGAGCTACGAGCACAAAGCATAGAGGAGTATCGTAACATAGAGGAGGAGAATTATGTATAGAGGAGGAGGATTATGCATAGATAAACGAAGAAAGAGCCACGAGAAGGGGATTATAGCATGGAGTAGGAGAATATACAGGAATTTCCATCGCACAGACCTGTATGGAGGACGATTATACAGGAATTCCAATGGCAGCAATTCCTGTTTAATCTCATGCTCTACTTGCGCAGCTAGCTATATCCTAGCGGACGGACAGCAATTCCTGTTTAATCTTATGCTCTACTTGCATAGCTAGCCATACCCTAGCGGACGGACGGCAATTCCTGTTTAATCTTATGCTCTACTTACGCAGCCAGCTATATCCCAGCGGACGGACAGCAATTCCTGCTTAATCTCGTGCTCTACTTGCGCAGCTAGCCAGCCGTCCGATATCGAGCGATTCTTATTAACGAAGACAACAATAGCAACGACCTAACAGACGGCTATCGCCACTATAACGATACAATTCCTTACCGACGCTACTACGCGTCTCTGTCTTAACCGGAAGTATGTAGACCTCGAGATCCATTGCGAGGGACAAATCTTTAAAGTGCATCGCGCGGAAGTATATAGTGCCTCGGCGGTAATAGCAGCGCAATGCGACGGAGGCGACAAGGTCCGTGTTATTTCTCCTCTTCTATAGAGCTCCGCTAACCTCTCGAGCCCATAGCACGATGGAATTACAAGTGCCCTCCTGAACGATGTTACCTCGAAGACCATAAACAGTATACTGCAGTCCATATACTATAGCATACGATACGGAGCAACACATTAGAAAAGTACAAACCCGCCGGTACGACATCTCCGACTTAAAAGAGGCATTCGACACAGCTCGTGCTATAAGGCAATCGTGAAGCAGCTTTTGAGTAAAGGAGCAACGAAGATTAAGCGAGATTGCGAGCAGCGCATTGTGCGCATTAAGCAGTAGGACCAGGATATACTGCGTTGCGACCCAGGCGGACGGAAGTCTCGCTTCTTCTAAGATGCAACAGAGCGCACATGTTTAACACTACATAGCGAGTATCTAATCGCATCTCGGACATGCGCAACCACGGCTTCTTACTTCACGATCGTCCGAAAGTGCGGCTTCTGTCGCAGCGTTCGCGATAGAGGCAGTACTAAAGCTTATATGTTCGGATAGCTAGAGCTTGGGAATGCTATCGCTAGAAGAAAGTAGTGTGGATCAATCGTCTACGTTGTTAACGTCCTCTTTCCGCGGCTACCTTAGCGTGCTCCTCCCTACGTTAGCCTTAGAACTCGAGGTTTAATAGGATAAGTCACGAGCACATGTATACGAGTAACCGGCCGAGGCACAATCGTCGTCGTTGGCGCTACCAGATAGCTAGAGCGGGTCGCTCTCCACTAAGAGCACCTTTCAGATATCGTGGCAGCTCGAGAGCGCCACTAGTTAGCTGGAGCAGGTCGCTCTCCACCAAGAGCACCTTTTAGATATTATAGCAGCTTAACACAGCGCCATCTAGTAGCGTGCTACAAAGCACTTATGATCGCGCTCGGTTAAGGAGCAGCATCGAAGTAGACGACTTAACGTCCTCGACACTTAAACATGCCGATGTCTCGTCAGAATCCATTTACGAACACTATTGTAGGCGAACACCGCCGCCGAAGGCAGCTGAAGTTTTCGAGCTCGCAACAACCGTCAGAACCGCATTAACACAGCAAGACCTATAGCATATTCTACGGGAATCTACATATCGACGACGCGGTAAGCTCGATCCCAAGCGCCTATAGAAGGAAGACGACGGTATGAGCGTCGCTGCGGCAGCTCGAAACAAGAGCTTCTGTTAAGGGTACACGAGGATCGGAACATTATAGAGAAGCGCCTCGTGGATGCGCTTACAAAATAGCTGGAACGCGCGAAAGCATGCGGCACTATCGAAACGCAAAGATTAGACCACTATTACCGCGGGTGCTATAAACAGGATGCTTCAATTTATGTACAGCGGCATATACAGCCTTAATACACGTGACGCCCCAAGCATAATCCGTCAAACGCAAGACCTTACCGCGGACGCCATAGATAGGATACTTCAATTCATGTACAGCGGCACCTACAGCCTCGACTTAGATAGCGCGATAAACATAACCCGTTAAACACAGGATGCCGCGACGCTGCTATAAAGCAAGCCACAAGGACGCTACGTAGGCTCCACGTAAGAGACTCTTCTAGCGACGCACGAATTAGCTTTATTGCCAGACCTCGAGCCCTTCGCCAACGAGCGATATCTCGAGGCTAACGAAGAGGCTGCTAACATAGAGCTTTGAGAGGTAATCGGGATTGTAGACTGCACACACGGCTTGCGAACATAGAAGCCTTATAGCTTGTGCGCAGATGTGTTAGAGAGCATTGTAGGACGTGCAGACAAGTATCTTACAGACGTCGTCTTTCTTAACTTGATAGTTGGAGATGCAGGCCTCTAGGGTCTGTCGACTTGGATGCAGGATTTATAGAAGGAGCTATCGAGCTTGGAGGACGACCAAGAGACCGTTGCAGCGCGTACAAGTCTACTACGGCGGAGTAGAGCGAGGAGAAGATGCAGGATTTGCAGAAGGAGTTATCGAGCTTAAAGAGCGACTAGGAGACCGTGGTAGCGCGTACGAGTTCTACTACGGCGGAGCAGAGCGGGGAGAAGATATAGGGCTTGCTAAAGGTAATCGCGGGCTTGAAGGGTAACTACAATAGTCTCCACTTAAGCACAACTTCGACCGCAGAACTTCAGAGCAAAAACAAGCTTCACTAAACCCTTGTCGACTAGTGCTAAGAAGAATCCGACGGAGAGCGCGCAAAAGGCGGATCCTCGTGTCAAACAATAGACAACCGCAATTACCCAGGCCTACAACGAGTGTATCGCAGACTACTTACTAGGGAGCACACTAAGACGTAAGGACAAGTATCTTACCGACTCTGCTTTTATAAACCCTATCGTCGAAGATAAAGATGCCTGTTGTCTTATTGCTAAGCTTACAGCCTTTATAACCCCCCGACAGAAAAGGGAGCTCGAGTGTTGCGACTAGCGTATCCACACTTTGCAGAAAGAGAGTCACATTCAAATATAATTAGGATACTTTGTTGCGGTGGATTAGTGTAAGGAGAAGATGTATAGCTTGCTAAAAGTTATTGCGGGCTCTAGCTACGAGGCTCTTCTCGCAGCACAACTTCGACTACAGAACCGAAGAGCAAAGACATTTGTGGGCTAGTCGAAGTACGCCCGCCGTATTAAGAAAAGATTAGTAGAGGGCGCGGAGATAGCGGACGTTTATATCGAAGACGAGACAAAGGCTGTGAGGAACACACTGCTAGTCTAAAGAGCAGATTCTCGATCACGAAACGGCCGAGACTAGTCGAGTATATAAAGAGCGCGTTGCTCGCCCTCAGAACAGCAGATTATCGAACATAACAATGAGCGCCGTCTCCTAAAGATACTCTAGCACACGCAACACTACAACATACGCGGACATTAAGAGTAAGGCCGCACGCGACGCCCAGCTAGTCTAGGATCCGAAGGACCAAGCGAAGAGCGGCGACGAACAGTTAAAGGATGCTGTTGTAGCGCTAGCGACAGGGGACGAGGACGATGCGTATAAAGATAAGGATAATAAATAAAAATCTATGCTGCCTGTAGTGCCTCGCTTCGAGGACGCCGATCTGCAAAGCATGGAGCAACACCGCGGACGGGCTCCTAGGTAATGCTACTAGCTACGAGGACGAAGAACACCGTAGTACTACCTTCCGCAGCGACAGTAAGAAGCTGGGTATATCTCACCCACTTCTTCTCTAACAAACGTGCGCAGAGGACTCTATGCTCCATGAAATCACACTAAAGAAAGGGCATAATACACGGGTCGCTAACCTTTTACGATGCTACTAGCCGGCCTGCGGCGACAGTTACTACGATACAACCCTCGCATTAATGTCGACACTAATCGAAGGGTTTTGATTTCTTTTAATAAAGATTTCAACGTAAGGCCGGAGATGTCAACTTTCACGCTCTATAGCTACGAAGCGCCCGATAAGTAATACGTACAGCGTCTCGCAGTAGGCTGCTACGAACACCCTAGTTCGTTCTGCCGTCCGATACACATTCATGCATCGTTAGCGTAGAATCTGTCGAAAACAAAAATAAGACACAGCTACAGCACCTAACGAAGAGCGCGATATAGTCAACTCCATTAGCTACTAGATGCGGTTCTTAACAAGGGAGGCTTCGGGCAAGAAGTACATCGACGATATTATAGAGCGCTTCTAGGATGTTAATAACGACCTTGTCGGACACTAGGCATGCGGGAAGTAGTTACTGTTCGAAGCCGTACTTGTCCAAGCGGAGATATAGATAGTAGCTATGTCGTCTTGCATCGAGCTCGATGCCGGACAACTAGACCTTTAGTTAGTTGTGAACGGACGGTTAATGTAGAAAGTCTTTATGAGCACATGCACGGCGACGTAGTTCCGAAACATTTTCAGACAGGTTTACGGCACGAGGCGCTTAATCGCTCGTCACGGAACGTGATTATATTACCAAATAGACTTAACTTGTAGAACGACGTTGTGTTATCGAGACGGGTTTGCAATCCGGGACGTCGCTCTTATATAAAGCCGCGGTTAACGCGGTAGCCCGGACGTAATTTATAGGCTCAGATTCCCGCGATCGATAAGACAGTCGTTGCAAGATCGAGGTTGTTTTTGAGACTAACGCTTGGAGGAGTTTGGAGGCCTTGTTTAAGACAGACCACTATGGGATGCTACGTGCCTATAGTTGTCCGAGAATAGGTTCGTACTAATACATTTCGTCTGGCTCCTTATGCTCTTGTGCGCCGAGCACGTACCTTATCGATCTGCTCCGTCATGCCGAGATCGACGGATAGCGGATCGCATCTACTTGGTATAGGTCTTTGCCGGACACCTCGCCGGATTACTCGTGTTATAGATATCTCTAGCGATTAGGCGGCTTAACTCTTAACCTGTCGGATAGTTACCTCCGCGCTGTACGTTCGGGTCCAGACAACGCTCTACACCCTAAGAACCCTCTAAGTCTAGCGCTCGCGGTCTTACTAGTCGGATGTGTTCTCGACCGAGAGTCCCTTCCCCTTATCTAGTAGCTCGTCTACCTCTCGCTAGCTCTTGCCGCTAACGAAGCCTCTAAGTGTTTATAGTTAACTGTAGGTAGAAGGGTGGGTCCATAATCGTCGGCTGCGTCGATTGTCCAATAAGAAAGATTGACCCCGATGTTCTTCTAAGAAAAAAAAAAAAAAAAAAAAAATAATATAGTCGATTGTTTAGTCTAAAACAACAAAAATCGATGGGCAATTTTAGGGTTGAATTTAGGTCACATTCGCGCAACTGGTCGGCGTTATACCTATACGTGGATCCCGGTGCTCCTCGACTTTAGCGGGTCCACCCTTACGTCCTTAAAGGACTTAAAAGGTGGAACCCGCTAGACTATCGTTAAGTTAATAGAGTTTTGTACGCTGTCTATACGAGCATATTGTAGGAGTAGAACAGCTCGGAGGAAACGTTATCCCCAAGAAGCATAGTATCGCAGGTCGATATATCTTAAATTCGGTATTAGCATGTCGATATCGCTTGTCGATTCCCTGGTCGTAAACCTAGAACTACCAAGTCGATGCGGGTCGTACGATAGCAAGCGTAGAACAACTGGGAGAGCCAGTCCACGGGGAGAGGACGACGAGGCGCATAGAATAGCCGAGTAAGGAGCAGGTCCAGGGTCTAGCTCAGCGTAGCTAATTACTTGTTTCGATGTATTCTAAGGTTTTCGTGGAACATGCGGTCGATAGCCGCCACCCTTTATTAAACAGTGCGAGGAATGTACTATGCCCTCGAAAGACAGCTATAGAATTTATAACTCCGTCGTCGAATGGGACCGTAGCGATAGACGCGGATGTAGTGCAGATCGATGCAAACTTGACACTGGAGTTCTCGTCCGATTCGGCACCGATATCTCGAGGACTCTAGTCGCACTGCTCTTGATTCCAAGCAAGGTACGTTCCATAGCTTTATAACTAACGACAAAGCACTCGAGACCCGTCGATCTAAAGACGAGATGTGTTCGGGCTGCAACGACAGAATCCCTCCCGCTACTATGCATGTCTTATAAAGGCGCTTAATTACCGTCTGCGATACACTCTCTCGCCGCCTATAAGCTTGCCGCGCTAGTAGGCGGGGTGTTGCTCGTGTTGTAGAATGCGAGATAGGAGTATAACGGGAGTGCATAGCTGTATATAGAGTTGCCCGAGTGTGAACAGTATTGTAGTCGCGTCTAATCCAGGGAAAGGGTCCGTGGGGTAAGCATTGCGGCCGCTCGATGCTCACGGCAACCGAAAGTGCTAGGAAGCGAGATGTATTTGTAAGGGCGATGTCGATCGTAGCTTTGTACTCGTAGTGGGTTAATGAGGCCCGCTATATAAAGAATGCCTCTTAAGCGTAAAGTCGTATCTCGCGGCTCGGATTAATTGGAGGGGATCGACTGCTCAAAAAGGACTCTAGTGGCCGCCGATTAAGAAGGTGGAAATCTATGGAGACGACGAACAACTTGAATGCGTAGATTGGATCTTCCTAGTAACTACCGCTTCAAACTTCCGAGTGAATATTCGGTCACTTCACTATTTAGTGCCCAAACTCTCTATAAACGGCTTTGATTTATCGACAGATGCCGTGGTTTGCGGTTAGGGAAAATCTTGGCGGATGCGAGCTCTTATAGTTGTTAAAAGGTAGGACCGGTCCGCGTATCCGACACGGCTTTAGAAGCAACGGGTCGATTAGCCGCCAGAAGAGAAGGAGCGAGCATAAGCCTTCCAATCAAGCCTTAGTCCCACGTAGTATTAGAGTCGCGCGACCTGAGCCTACGAGTGGGAAGAGCGTGCCACTAGAGGCATAATAGAGAAACTGGAGATGGAGTGGATAGGAAGAACGAGCTATAACGGCGTCGAGGCGACGACAATGAAGCGTCTATGCGGTCTTGGGATAATAGTGCGGGATAGGTCGGTCGAGGACGGACCACATCTTCTACCCCTTTACGCATCGCTACGCATTGTGGGCGTAAAGCATAAAGTCGAGCTTCCAGCATATCAATCCTGTAAGACATTCGACTTTCGGACTCTCTTATAGGCTTGTCTAGTTATGCCCGCTAGCCTCGGCTCCGTTAAGATGCTTGCTAAACTGGAGTGCTATAATCGAGACCTCTGGAAAGGTCGCAGTTTAGTCGACGACCCAAGAGAAATAGGTAGCTGTGTCGCGTCGTGCCGTGGCCAGTAGTAATAAGCAACCCAACAATATTTCCAGTAAGATCTTAGTTCGACTAGTAGAGCATCCCAAGCACCCCGACAGGAGTTTCAACGAGATCTTACCGCGATTAATAGAGCATCCCGAGCATAGCAGAGCACCCTAAAGACCGTGCAAAGAGTTCGAATCGACTATGGGCTTCATTTCGATTATGTTTCGAGCTCTAAGAACCTTTTCGTTGTCTCTATTCCTAGCGAAAAGCTCTTGTATATACGCCTAGAGCTCGGGCTTCTTATACTTAGTCGTCTTGTTGCACGGCAAATTCGCCTGGCTTTCGTGTTATTAGTGAGAATTATTAGCTGGGTCGCGTACGATGTTGAATTAACTAGTCCCTCTGTTGGGGGGGGGGGGGGGGGGGGGGGGGGGGGGGGGGGGGGGGGGGGGGGGGGGGGGGGCGGGGGGG
>JALRMM010000427.1:0-29603 GCA_026122155.1 Zymoseptoria crescenta
GCTATCCTAACTAAGCTATCGACGACAATATTCGATAGAGTCCGCTATAGCGATAGAGCCGTTATCTCCTACTTCTAGAGTGCTTCCGTCCGGCGGTTCCACGGCGGCTATACGACGTAACTCCTATATACGGACGCGAGCGTTATATAAGTAAAGCGCCGCCGAAAGCCTTGCCGCTTCCTAATCTAGCTTATTAATCTCTATCTCTATATCGGGAACCGATATAGTTAATTAATTAGATAGTACTACCGACCCTTATCGTTTGCTTATAGCTCGCTAAGAAGAAGTAAGTAGCTCGCCGGTAGGTATCTCGTCCGCTATTAGGTTCTATAGACCGCGGGCTCTTAGAGAAGAATTAGAATTATAAGAAGTATAAAGATATCGTAGTATATAGAACGCTAGCTAGTAATTCCACTAGTAATAAAACTAATTCTTGCTATTGTTAAGTTGCATATACGTGCCTCCTAATATACGACTATACGTTACGTAAGCGGCATTCGCCGCTATACTCGGCGTCGTATTATCTACGTATTATTAACGACCTTACCTAAGGTCTAGAGCTAGGCTATACCTTAGCCTTCCCTAATAAAACTACTAGAGGGTTTAGCCGATAAGGTCGGACTTTATATAAGAGGACTATATTATATAGTTATCCTTACCCTTTAGCTTCTTACGAGGTATAGAGCGTACGATAGTAGCGAAAGAGTCCGCTATAGTGCCTTTAAGGATCGCTAGTTAGCGCTTCGTTAGTCGATAGTAGAGGTAAGACTAAGATGCGCTTATTTAGGTGTCCTTTAATACTAGCTCTTAACTACTAAATGTATAGCCCAATACGTAATTAATTAGTTGTCTAGCTAAGAAGGTAGAAGAAAGGAAGAAAGTACGTATACAAGAAGTGACCATGAATTCATGACTAAGCATGTTCTGCCTCAGGCACCAACAAACATCAACTCTGGGAGGTGCTTGGATCGTGCTGTGGCATTACGCACGTACTCAGATTCGAAGAGGTGGAGGATGGGGGAGAAGTGGTGTGCTCTATTAGCGTTTCATACTGGAGTCGTGCAGGAGATGGGATTGCGCGGTAAGATCTTCGTGTAGAGGTGCGGCGGAGTCGAGACTTGGAAGTGAGAATGGGAATTGGTAGTGGTTTCGAGTATCATGTTCATTCTGATTTGATGTTTCCATCTAATTCTATACTTTGATTCGGTCTCGTTGCACCTGCTGCAACGCCCTTCGTCATCTCCACTACCTACTTGTGACTCCTCCCTCTCTGTGACTCCATGACCGTCACTCGGACTGTAATGCTCCGTCCCTATTATGACCTCCAGGGACGTCCTGCGTCAAGCTCAATTCTTCCGAATCTCAGGGTCCCAAGATTCTCGTGTTCGAAAATCTGGCAAGACCCACAGCGCAGGACGCCACAGATGACATGGACGCTGCGCTTAGGGTTACCTAACCCTACCCTTAAACCAATCTTCTGATCCGACTTGGTGGTGGGAGCAAGTCGGATTTTCCAGTTGCGATGATGGGTGCCGTCGTGGGTTGCGAGGTATTCGTCGTAGAGAGTGCGTCGAATGACGTTACACCTCAACGGCGCGGAGTGACACGGCACATTGGTGTTTGCTTGGTCCTCGAGACCAGGCGGCACAGGCCATGGTAGTCCATTGCCCGTCGAAAAGTGCTTGTAAAGCAGCTTCGTCGCAGACTCATGCAGACATTATTCCATGTCCGACTCGCCCGCGAGGAAGGTCCGGTCCGTTCCTCAGTAGAGAGTCGGGCGCGCCGAGAGGCCGCCTGGGAAAGTTGGGAGGTCTTGAGCGACGATGACTTGCTCGCTGGCGGTGGTTCTTGTGGGACGGGCGAGGACGCTGGTGAAGAGGAGTGGCAGAGCGAAGATGACGGAGAGCTGCATTGTCGGTGATGTGTGGAGGTTGCCTTGAATGGGAGAGATGTTGATGTCGTGTCGTGTCGATGATCGATGTTCGAAGTCGTGGCTGTGTAGGCTGATGATCTCGAATACGAACATGGACGACGGCCCTGCCTATTATACAAACGCGCCTTCGGGTCTCCCAAAAGTCCAGATGCACAGCGGTGGGATCGCGCCAGTTTGGGTCCGGAATGTCTCAGATCATCTTCGCCGCTCACACAAATGCTCGGAAAGTCCAGGCCAAAGGAACGGTCGTTCAGGGCTGGACGTCGTGCTTGGCAAAAGTGGAATTGTTGCTTTCCGGACTCGACGTCTGCCGCCCGTTTGACGAACGGCGTTGAACCGTTTCGCTATCTTTATAAAGAATCTCGGAATGTCGTAGTGGCGGAAACTCACGTTTAGGGCGCCATCGTTTCAGCCTTGCAACGGTCCGGAACGACGGCCGTAACGAGAACACAAATGCAACAGCCACATCCCACTTCAGCCCAGCAATGAAAAACCCCCAACATCACCACCTCCAAAGCCACAAACGTTCCCGCCGTCCTACCTGCCCACACACAACCTCTACACCAAACCTCTCTCACGACTCTTTCGATTCCAAAAGAACCGACCAGCCAAGCCCCATTCGCTGACTAAATCCGCAACCCCAACACCCCAAAAGGCCAGGCGCAACCCATTCCCAAAGCAGCCGACACACGAGCGCCTCCGATTCGCAAATTGTGAGACATATCGCCAAGAACTGGGAGCGCAAGTGGAGCTGTAGGGCAAAAAAAAAAAAAAAACCCGGGCGAAAGAGCGGTCCGGATGCCGATGGTTAATCGGGCTCTGGACTCTGCGAGGGAAGTGCGGCTGTAGATGGATGAGTGGATAAGGTAGAGTAGATGGTGCATCGAATCGAGGATCGGAACGGCTTGGTACGGCATTCGTTGTCGATCGAGGTATAGATGGCATGTCGGCCAGAGATTCGTGCAACGCCAGAGCCTCGACTCCTTCATGCCACCCATCCATCTCTCTCGTCGCGCCCCATCATCGCTGCGGTGCCTCTGAGGGGCAGGAAACGGCCTTTCTGATGCCCGGGCGATGAGGCGCTGGAAGAGTGAAGGATCGAAAATCGATCGGGAAGCCGTGAATTCTAAGAACCGCAGCAGTTCGGTGAATTTCCCCCCACCGCGATATTCCATATTCTAGCGCGATTGAGGGCTCCAAAATCGTCCGACGACGTTCTAGACTGCGGATTTCTCTACGCCCGAGAGGCTGAGGCTAAGGGTGCTTGGTTCTCAAATGATACCTCCGTACAACAAGCCGACAAAGCCAACAAAGTCTTGCACAACAACACATCCGATCCGGGACTTCGATCTGGATATACCTACCTAGGTAGCAGCGATGGAGAAAAATGACACTGGCGTCCTCGATCGCCATTCGCGCACATGGCTCACTCGGTGGGAACTCGCGCACCTCCACCCAACTCGAATCGCCCAACTCGCCGCATATTCGACTCACTAACAAATCCCACCCTCTCAAATCGTACCTCGCCACCACCGCCACCCCTCCCCCTCCACCACCCCTCTTCATCAACTCGCCGTGATCAACACATAACTAGTAATGGCCCCCATCCGCTCCGCGCTCAACTTCAACCCCACCTTCAACAACTCCGCCGCCACCTCCCCCTCCTCCCTCTGCAACCTCTCCCAACTCGCCCTCTCCAACACCCACGCCACGCACCCTTCCTCCGCGACAACACTACACGTCCGCTCCGTCTCGGAGAAAAACGGCAGTTCCCCGCACGTGGTGCCCGCGACGATCGCTTCATTGTACGCCCCTTGTTCCAGCGCGTATTCCGCGCGGAGGATCCCGGATTGGAGGAGGATGAAGCCGTTGGGACGGTCGTGGCGGGCGTAGAGGCGTTGTCCCCGCGGGTATTCGTGCCGGGTGAAGTAGGGGACGGCGCGGAACCAGAAGTCTTCGGTGTGAGGGGTGAGGTCTTGGAAGGCTTGGAGGATGAGGGGGAGGGGTTGTTTGAGGTGTTGGTAGGTGGCGGCGCGGGAGGAGTGGTCGGCCGGAGGGTTCTCGGTGAGGGTTTGGGAGGCGGCGACGTGGCGGAGGTGGGTGCGGGGACTGCCGACGAGGGTGTCGAGTTGGGAGATGGGGAGGGGGGAGTTGGAGGCGTGGTCGGTGGGGATGGGGACGGGAGGGGAGTGGGAGGAGGAGGGTCTGCGGGAGCAGGCGTGGGCTTGTTTTTCGGTGAGGGTGATGAGGAGGCCGTTTTCGCAGGCTTCCAGCGCGCCGTTGAGGTCTTCGTAGACTTTGGGGGGTGGGGTCGGGGGTGATTCGTCGGACTCTTCGAAGAGGCCGTCCATTTGGAGGGAGCGGCCGATTTCGTCGTTGAGGGCGACGCCTGAGAGGACCATTTCGACGTCGCGGCGGCGGAGCACGCGGTTCATGCGGTTGAAGGCTTCGGCGGCGGAGAAGTCGATGCCGGTGACGTGGGAGAAGTCGAGGACTAGGTAGCGGATTGGAGAGGCGGCGAAGGCTTCCGCGTCGATGAGGGCGCGGACAGTCTTTTCGACGTTGACGATGCTGCCGAAGAAGAGGTAGCCTCCTAGTTTTACCACGCGGATTTGTGGTCCGACTCGGTTGAGGTAAGTACGTTGCCGGGGGTGTCGTCGGACTGTCGATTCGGCAATGGCGCCGGAGAATTGTGCGCGAATGACGGTCTTGCGGGACGTCTGCACGACGTAGACCAGGCAGGCTAGTCCGATGCCGACCGCCACACCCACCACGAAATCGTAGACTCCCATGACCAGAGCAATCACCACAATGGTGAAGTATTCCAATCTGTGGAGACGGCCATATGTGTCAATCATGGCTTCCTTGGCGAGGTCGATGCCGAGATAGTAGATCAGCGTGCCCACCACAATGACCGGAACATATCCAATGACCACCGGTCCGACCATCCAAAGAGCAGTAGTCGCAGCCGCCAGCATGTATCCCGCCAGTCTGCTGTCGCCCCCAGTATCCATAAACAGGACACTGTTGACATAGACAAGGTAGTTCTGAATACTGCCCACACATCCGGAAAGTGTATTAGACACTCCATGCATGATCAGCTCGCGATTGATGCTGACGTTATCCTCCTGCATCTTCATGGCCAGGTTGGGGATATTGATCGGCACATGCAAGATACCGAAGAACGTCAGCGCGAACTGCGAAGGTATCGTCATGGCCACGGCTTTCCAGTCGACGATGCTGAACTTGTAGTAGCTGTAGAAGTTGTAGAAGGACTTATCGGCAGCAGGCGCTTCGAAGACCCATCCGGAACTGCGGAGCTTCTCCATGTTTAGGGAAGGAACTGCTGCTGTGACGATGTAAAAAATGGCGGTAATCGCGATGTAGTAGGCTGGTACGAGGAACGGCTTGTCGTAGTATCGCTTGATGACCAGGAGAATGATGGCCAAGGCGAGTGGAGGGACCCATTGTGCGAGACTCATCGGATCGATGAGCTTGAAGAATACTTCCTTGGTGAGTTCAAGATTGCCGTCCAAGCGGACCGACACTTCCAGGCCGGTCAGGCAGAGGAAGATACCGACTCCACCGACGCAGCCGACCAGAATAGAGTGAGGAAAGAAGCTGACCAATGTTCCGAGCCTTGCGGAACCGAGTGCGAAGAAGACAATTCCGGTGACGATAGAGCTCATTGCGTAAGATGTAATCACAGTCGCTCGCAGCGCATCCGGATTCTCAGTGCCCATGACCCCGATGATCATGTATGTCATCTTGTGGAAGAATGGCACAACTTCAATCTGTAAATCGTCAGCATCACTTCAACGACAACATCCTCAGCACAACTCACCATCTCCGACCCAACACCTCCTCGGAAAATACTCCCCGTCGAGTACACCAGCTGCGACACGATACAGCTGACGTAGAACATCGAAACACCATCGGCTCCAAGATCCTGGAACACCTCTTCTCCAAGTGGAAACAAGATGATTCCATAAGACAACGCATCCAACAAATTCAACAACAGTCCCAAAAATACAGCCGGAAGCGTCTTGACCGGCTTGACAACCACCGCCTGCGCCACTTGCCGCATATTCCAACTTTTTGGGTTCGCCAACGCTGCGACTCTCTTCCTCGCAGCGTGCAAAGAAGGGTAATGATGGCCGAGTCGATTCCAGATTCCAGGTGGTGGGATATTCTCATCTCCCAGATCGGTGCTGGCTTTTTGAGGTTGCTTTCGATGAGAAGATAGTCGTTCTCGCGGAAGCAACGGCGTTCGCTCTCCAATTCCCGATTCTTCATCACCGAAAATCACAACATCCGGCACTCTACCTGACGGCTTCCTCGCGTCGGAGTCCTCGATAGCCTCCTCATCCTCCAAGTCATCGGCATACTCCTGCAGAGCGTCGCTCGCACCAGGAACGGCCGCAGGTGCATATGTGAACTGGTCATGGTCGTTGCCCTCCGGTGTGGGAGGTTCTGTCCTCTCTGCGATGGTGTCGTACTCGCGGTCAGCAGCCAGAGCTCCGTTCTCGGGGTCCAGGTATTTGGCCATGTTCGAGTCGCCTAGGAAGGATGATGATAATGCTGCGGTCTGCTGACGGACGCCGCTGGAAGAGTATTGTACATCTGGATATGACGATGATGGGTTAGCGCAGCCAACAATTCCACGCCGTTGACATCGCAGCCAGTTACGATATGATCGAACATACCTTGATTTGTCGAACTCGCGTTGTGGATATAACTCCTGCTGGGCAAACTCGCACCCGACGCCGAAGTGACACTCAGCGCTCTCACGCGCTGCAACGGATTCTGTCGAAAAGTTCCAGAGGGAGTGGTAGCAACAGCGGAATTCTCAGCGCTTTCCTCATCACCGGAGATGATGGGTTGCTGACCGGACATGGACGACAGTCGCCGGCGTTTGAAGAAGGAGGACATGATGATGTAGTCCAGAGGAGGAGGTCTGGGATATTGTAGCGAGGGTGGGATTGGATTGGACTAATGCTGTGTACTCGGGACAGCAAGGTCGTGAGAAAGACGCGATATGGCGCGAGGCGCTTGGCTGCAGGTGTTCCGGTAAGCTTGCGCAAGTTGGCAGGCCAGGTGCCGGAGCTGAGGAGATCCTGAAACTTGAGGGAGTCGGAGCGGGGATTAACTCAATGGCCAAGCGGGCGGTTAGACAATGCAACAGGTATTATGTCGACCGTCGGTGGGGATTCATGAAGCAGTAGGCGTGTCGCGAAGATGGTATGTCCTGTAGTTCCGGGGTCGAGGCGATTTTTCTTCTCCCCTGTCGCGGATCCTCATGTGCCGGCCTGGGTGCCGTTGGGTAAATATTTGGTTTACGCTCGAGCGCCGCGCATGACCAAGGAACCCATGCTTTCCGACGATCGTGCGATGGGCGAGCTCATAGTCATAGAGTGATGGGTTGTGGTGAGAGAAATGATGGGGAAGATGGAAGTTGGAAGTGCTTTAGAGTTGGCCGTGAAATTGATGGTCGGACGGCTAGGCTGCGGGTAGACGTCCCGATATCCACCCTTTAATCAATGTATTAGACAACTTCTTTCAATTGTCAGAGATGGATTGACCCGCTGAGAGTCCATCCATACTGAAGTGGACACATTCCATGGGATCTGGTGAAGACGCGGCGGGGATGAGGGAATTTTCAGGACCTGCAGGAAGGAGCAATATGCACGGCTTGCATCATGTGAGGTCGGCACTGATTCCGAGCGGGGCGAGCTGCAGTGAGATTCGAAGCAATGGGGACTATGTAGTATGAGTGGACACGATAGACAGACGTTTGGAGGGTCTGTCTGTATACATATGCGTCGCAGAGAACCAGAAGGCGAGACCGAATCGTCGCATCTCCTTGGAACGCAGAAATCGAGGTAGTATACATGGTCGATGCCTCCAAGCTACCGTGAAGAGCATCAGTGGATCACCGCTGTGCTCCGCCATATCATCATGAAAGCCTCTGCGCGACTTATGATCGATCGTCTGACCGTAGCACGAGCTCCCTTCAACAACAGGAGAACCCTCGATCGACAAGACACAGCTGCATCCGCACCCTCCTCGTGCCATCCCTCGACCCACTCATCCCGCACAAAGGTATCCCCCCTCAATTCCTCGCAACCTCCAACCCCTCCTCCTCCGCCATCCGGAGTATATACCCCCTCACCCTCTCATCCGGCGCCAACTGTATCGGCAACATCCCCCTCCCATCCCTCTTATCACTGCCCGCCCCCCGTCTCAACAGCTCCACCGCCACCTCCCCATGCCCCTCCGCAACCGCATGATGAATCGCCGCACACCCATCCACATCCCTCGCATCCACCGGACTCCGCCCCTCCCCCAACAAAACCTTCACAACCGCCACATTCCCCACCGCCGCCGCCCGATGCAGCGGCAGCTGGCCCCTCTTATCCTTCACCCGCGCACTCGCCCCATGCTTCAATAACGTCCGCACGGTCTCCAGATTCGACTTGGAGCACGCGAAGAACATCGCCGTCTGCCCGTTGTGCGTCTTGATGTTGGTGTCCGCGGATTTGTGAAGTAAGAAGTCGACCGCCGCGTCGCCGTCTTGGAGCGAGCAAGCCATCATCAAAGCGGTCCAGCCGGCGCCATCTTGGGCGTCGACGTCGAAGGATTTCGCGTCGGAGAGGAGGTCGAGGATGGGGAGGCGGTTGTAGGACGCGGCCCAGTGGAGGGGGAGACGGTCGTCCTCGTCGCGTTTGGTGGAGAGGGTGGGGTCGGCGGCGAGGAGGGCTTCGACTTTGAGGGCTGGTGGGAGATGTGGTCAGTATTTGGTGGACGGTGGTGGTGATGATCGCGGGGGAATGTGTCTTACTCTGGCCTTCTCGACACGCTGCGTGGATGGCATACTTTGCGTTCTGGTCGGAGTCCATTTCGGGAGAGAGGAGACGAGGCTGGAGGACGCGAGTTTTGGAGATGCTTGGACGACGGGGATGACGTAGATCAAGGTTTGGCTTGCGGGGATCGACTTTCACGTGATGGACTTGCATGTGAAGATTGGATAAGGTATTGATCGCTACTACTTGTGCCTGCCGGGGTGGTCATTCTGCGAAATATGCTACAATCCGAGGACATTTCGACGAGTCGTGCAGGCAATTCCCCATCCTTCCATTCGAGACGTTCAGGATTATCGTTCACAGCGCCTACTGATAAAACGAGTATGCAGTCCCATGAAGCAACGTCCAGGTCGCAGCATATCAATGGTTACGATCACTACCTTAGCGAACGACGATATCGCCGAACGCCAACCATGGACGCGACGCGCCAACCATACACCCAAGTCTTCTTCCATACATCGTTTAGTCGTCAAACCACCCGAGGATTCGCCTTGGCCAACTCAGCCTCACCCTCCCAAGCCTCACATGGTTCCACATCCTCCACGTCTTCGCCCAGCTTTCCTTCTACTGCAAAGGACGCAAAGCAAAGCGATCCGAGCCACAAAGTATATGTCTGAACCTCACCCACCCACCCGCCGTACTCAACGCCGACGGTATCCGAAGCCTTCCCTCACCTTCCCACTCCCAACCACCCTGACCGCCATGCCCCCCCCCCCCCCCCTCACCCTCCGCTCCAGCCTCGCAATCGCCCAAATCATCCTCTTCACCCCCATCCCTCCTCTACGCCTCCTCCTTCCCCCGCACCTCCAACATCGGCAGCTTCACAATCGGCCTCTTCTCCCTCCTCCGCCTGATCGCCGCCAGCACCCGTCTCGCCGCCCTCTCCTTCTCCACCTCCCTCCGCACAACGACCTACATCTGCGAATCCCTGGGGTTGACCCTGCTGATTGTTTTTTTTTTGTATCAGGAGTTCTTGGAGAGGATGTACACATTCCCTCCCCCACACCCCCATCCCTTGCATCCCCACCCGCTAACGATATGCCCGCTCCCCCACAGAAACAAAGTCCCACCCCCTCGTCCATCGGCATGACTTCACCCTCATCCCCCTCACCACTCTCCTCGACCTCGGCCTCGCCACCGGCAGCTGGATCACAATGTCCACCACCCGCCCTTCGTCCCACAGATTCCTCCACCCCACCCCCCTGGACCACCGCCTCCGCCGCCCTGATCTTCCTCCTCTTCATCTACGAAGTCATCCTATTCGCCTCCTTCCTCCACGCCCGACGCACCTCGCCCTCTACTTTCCACACCGAACAACGCCGCTTGCTGCTCGCTCCCGCGCTGCAGACGGTGCCGATGGTGGTGCGGAATTTGCATCCGGTGGTGTTTGTGGGGACGGGAAAGCGGTTTTGGAATTCGGTGGTGGGGAATGGGGTGGTGAATTTGGGTAGGATTGTGGTGCCGGAGGTGATGGTTGTTGCGGTGGCGGTTTGGTGGATTCGGAAGGTGGAGCCGTTGGCGAAGAAGGGGGAGGAGCGGAAAGGTGGTGGTGGTGCTGGGCGGGATGGAGGTGCGGTGGGTGAGGAGGTGCTGTCGCAGAACGGTCAGTCTCCGCGGGAGGGGGAGGCAGTCGTTGGGAGGGGAGACGCTGCCTGATGGCGCTGGTGTCGAACGTCGGGTTTTAAGTGGCAGATTGGGATCCGTAGTGCAAAGATTGATTGATCATTTCGGCGGCTGCGATGCTCCAACCCAAACCATCACCTCCCTCTTCTCATCCAAGCGAACCCTCTCCCCACCCGGATTGATCCTCAGATTCTTCCGATAATAGCTATCCAGCACCTGCAACACCGGGCGCAGCCACAATCCTCCCTTCCCATCCTCGCCCTGCTCAATCTCCCTGTGCAGGAACAGGCGATAGTCGGCCTGATGGCGACTCAAGGGAGCCAAACTCAAAGTGCGATACTTCGTTCCACTGAACGCAAAGTCCTCGCTTGCTTCCATTGTGAGGGCGAATGTGAGGAAGTGGGTCGAAGGGTTCTCGAGGTGGTATTGCACGGTCACGGCGCCGGAAGAGGAGTCGTAGTCGGCGACGTCGCAGAGGACGCGAGGTTCGGAGGTCGGGATATTCAGGCGTGGGACGGCGATGATGGTTGTGGCGGGAGTGGAGTTGGTGGGGTGGGACCAGGTTATGATCAGGGAGAGGTCGAGACCTGTTGCGCGGCGGTCGTCGAGGGAGAATTTTTGGGTTGTGAGTTCGAAGGAGGGGGAGATTCGATCGTGTGGTGGGAGGGCGTGTTCGTCTGTGATGAAGGCGTCGGTGATTTTGCAGGAACTGTCTCCGAGGACGTCGTGCACTTTCAGCTCCAGCTTGGTGATGGTCAATTGGTGTTCAATCAGAGAGGTGATCTGAGTTCCGAGGTTCCAGAGTTGAGGTATGCCATCTGGCGAGTCTGCGTTACCCAATGCGGAGGTGCCGAAATAGCTGGGCCAGGGCTCACGATATAGGCGTGGTGTGAATGTGAAGATGGCCCCGAACGGATTGATGAAGTCGACTTCCACTGTCAAAGTCTTTGAAAGCGCAGTCTCCGGATCTGTTTGCAGGCTGTATCGTAATTCGAATGTGAGGACGCAAGACATCGCTTCCGGTGGGGCATCGATTAGTAGATCGACCTGATCGGAGGCCGAAGATGCCAGATTCGCTATGTGACGTACGGAATCGTCTCTCTCGGTCGAGCCCCAAAACATGTCGATGGCCTCTCCAGCTGGTCCGAGGCCAATAGCGGTGATGGTGCCGTTCGCGACCTCAGCCTCGTCGTTGATCAGCTCGATTGGTAAACGGATCTTCTCGTCCGTGTAGTATCGCTGGCGGATTCCATGCAGCAGGACTTGCATCTTTGGAGGCTTTGGTAGAACGTTGATCGACTTGGTGTCCATATGAGGCACCAGTATGTTATCGACTTTGCCGTCCTTCAAGACTTGCCATTGAGATGCGAGACGAATGCTGTCATCCTCAAGTCGATGAGACAGTGTGAACTTCTCTGTTTCAACGACGAGGACAAGCTCAGATATGCGCAACATCTCTGCCTCTCGTAGTAGGAATGAGATGTCATAAAACTTCCTCTGAGCTGGTTGCAAGGTGAGATCGGCCGATCCCTGCAAGGTCCCGTCTGCAGAATCCTCAAGTTGAGGCACTTTTGCTAATACTGTCGATGTTTGTTGATTGTCGTCCCCGGTCTCGTGGTTTATCGTGATGCTCCTTGCCGTGCCGATCTTGAGGTCGACCCTCGACAATCGAATCGGCATCGTCGCTGATGTGCTGCAGGCAAGAGTAAGCTGACATCTGAGCAACTCTCCGACATTGCTCTCTAAGTCCTCAAAGACGAAGCTCGCGGCGATAGGACTCAATCTCTGCCTATCATTCAATTCGAGGACGATTGGTTCCTCCACCTCCCAGTCGTCGAGACAAGACGCCAGATCGTGTGACTCGGACATCAGGTCTGTGTTATGCAATGCGAGTAGCTCCCAATGCAGCGCCGGAACCAGATACGCATGCTTGGTCGACTTCTCACAACGCACGCAGTCGAACAGTAAATGTACGAGCTTACTGAATGGAGCCAGCCACTCGTCTTCACGCCACGTAGATGACTCCCAAAGTTGTACCATTAGTGGGAGAGCATCAGTATCCTGGCCAACGCGGACAAGATCCTCAGCCAGATCGAAGCGTAGCTGCTCACCCATACGCATCTGCTGCCGTGCCTCGAATGCCTCCACAGCTCGGATCGTCACCTTTTCCAGTTCTGCGGCATGGTCATAGGCGCCGACCCCAGACAGTGGGGATTCTTCGTGAGGTTCTGGTGCGAGATATGTGTCGTACGTGGCGAATCGGTTGGCAACTTTAGATGCAGGCGACTGTCCTGGTGATACCCGATCATCTTCGGGCATGGCTAGTGCCCTCTCCCACCGTGTTCGAACACTGTTAGCCACTAGCCGCAACCAGTAGCCCGAGTGGTGTAAAAAGTTGAACGGCGGTAGACGGTCCGATGGAGCCAAGGGCTTCTCCGGAAACGCATAGACCTGAACAGCCGAATCATGCCCTGTATCTTTCGCTGCTTGTAGACTGGGAACTTCGGCGAGTTGCTCAACTTGCGCCATGACTTCCGCCCACCGCCCTTCCCATGCACTCCACCCGTACGTAAATGAGCCCTTGCCTCTCCGATCGATAAGAGCCCGCATACGGAATTTGTAGTTGATCCACGACTGTGCAGCGCCCGTAGTCTGTCCAAGCCATAGCTGACACCGCACGACTCGTAGTGCAAGCGTATCACAAAGCAGTCTCGCCTCGTCCCACCTGGGCGACCAACTCGCAGTAGTCTCAAGGACACCTCCTTCTGAACTGAGGAGTTCTTCGATCGCCGTGGCATAGTGCCGTTCTGCAGCGGCCATTGATTGTATGAACTCTTCAAAGACGCCTTGCTTCAATTCGTATCGAGCACTCCACGCCGACGCCGTCGGCGCTGCTCCACCCTGCTGCGAGGACTGCAGAGGAGGCCCACCTCGTGCCTTTTTCCGCCGTGCATGTTTCGTGAGCTCCCGATAGTATTCGATGCAAGATGGTTGGAGCGTTGCCATGATACCCTGCACGAATGTGGCCATCTCGGCCTTGGACGACATCGGTGGCATGAAGAAGACTTGTAAGCCAGTAGCACGCTTAATGGAAGCCAGGCGGTCTTCCTGTTCGGGAGCTTGCAATATGCTTTTCTGGCCGAGTAGAACTGCAGCAAAGCGACTTTTGTATCCGGATCGAGTGAGTGCGGTTCTCGTAGAGTTGATATCTGCTTTCAACTGCTCGTCCAGCGATTTGTCCTCCCCATGCAGATCGAAAAATGACAGAAACAGCGCGGGAACTAGGTTTTGATGTTTCGAGAACCAGAGAGGCGTGAATAGGCCGTCCGGGAAAAGTGGTGATCCCGGCGATAGAGGCGAAAGCGGCGAATGCAGTTCTGTACTACGCGGAGCGGTGTTACCCTCTACACCGGCTGTCTGCGCACTCGGCGCCGCTTTTCTGGCAGGGAGCGTGTACGATCTTCCGATCGTCTTGATCCTCCATTTGAGATTGCTAGGCGGGCTAGGTAATGCGGTGGAGTTCCATGCGGATCGACTTCCGTCCAAAGCCACAAACTCTTCCAGAAGCTGCTTCGCTCGGTCGCTTTGACATTCCGGCGACTCGGTCACAATTCGAGCACCACTTTCTTGTCGTCGTGATCCAGATTCCGACTGATTCTCTCGTTGTCCGAGCCCGGACAGGAGTACAAGTGGCAGATTGTGCCGAACATAATCGGCCGGATATGCCTCCATGACGGCAGAATGGAATGTTGACCCAGCCTGTGTTATCGGTTCATAGTAGCTGATGTGGCCTTGGCTGAGTTCGAGCTCCGGAATGGATGCTGTATGCGACGCGATGATGTGAAGATTGGGTGTATTCGTTAGAGATCCGGCGTTTTCCTGCCTCAGGCTGCAACTTCACATCACACAGGTACGGCTTCGGTGACAGGAACGACTACTGTCATCTGAGGACAAATGATCAGTACAGTCCTCATAGCGATGTTTTTAGAGTGGTAAGCGACTTCAATCCCTAGCTATTTGAGCATCTACCAAGGCGCTCTCGATCTCTTGCAAGATGAGGTTGCTCCTTCCTTCTGGGAAAAGTCTTGGCACAACTTCCACACTAGCGCGGTTTTGGTCTTCGGCCATGTACGATGGCATCATCTTCAACGAGCTATTGACTTCACGCATGGCTTCCGGCACGGCCTTGACCATCGACAACCGTACGCAAGACCTGACACCGAGCTGTGAGACAAGGACGCACTCTTGCTGGCTATCGCGGCCAAGAGCCTGATCCACTGACCTCGCAACGAGACCACAACGAGCCCCCCGAACGAAGGGCAACGGAGTCCCGTCCGGCCCTTGCAAGGACCATCATATACGGCCACAAATTTCGCCACCCACCAATCACATCGGTTCCTTAGCGTGAGTAGCTTCTGATCTACGCATCCGCAAGGAGTTATCCTAACAACTTCACAGTCAGTTGGTTAGAGCGTGGTGCTAATATCTTCGCGATGCAACGCCAAGGTCGAGGGTTGTAAGTGCTCCCACGAGCACCCTATCATCGAGGTTCCAAGACTTACAGCATCATAGCGACCCCCTTAGGGACCAAGATACGAGCAGCATTGTTGCTCTAACAATTTGGCTCTTTTCCATTACTCCATTTTTTGCTCTTAGCTTCTGCTTCTCGTTCGAGGCGAATTCCAATGGCTGTGGCCCTCAGCCTCCGCCCTTGGCACTAGGCCATACCTTGACGCTTAGCTCAGATACCTTTTGCGAATCAACAATGAACTCAGAATACATCAAAAGTGTCCAGCTATCGTCGGGGGAGTTGTTCAAGTGTGTAGGATTGCCAAGAATATTGCGACGTATACCGCTCGTGGCGAGGTATTGTGGAATTGGTGTGTTACAAATGTTGAGGAAGGAACGCGACGGTGAGGTCTACACCAGGTCCATACCGACAACATGTTCAAGATGGAAGACGAACTAGAAAAGTCCTTAGCGTGGGGGCGGCTTTGGGGAAATTAGGAGCCCTTATCCGTAGCCAAGACTCCACCAACGACACCTCGACATTGACCGCGACCGGGCAGAAGACACCGTCCGTATAGAGGGCGCACATTAAGGTGGTGTATCACGACGAGCATGTGAGCCTCCGCGAGCGACTTTGGGAGGATGCAACGTAGAGTCACGTCTTCGGGCTCTCTCGCCTAGACCCACGCTTCGCTCCGGTAGGCGATTCTAGCCATGATGATGAAATGTTGGATGCTTGTAGTCGCCGGTGTGAGGCTGAGCCCCTCGCGTTCCGACTTCGGATGGCCCACCTCATCATCAAGCGCCAGCGAACTCCTTCAACGACGCATCGTCACGCCTACATGTAGCTTTGTCTTTACTTTCATCTCCTGCCATGAACTCTCGTCATCCCGGTTCATCCGTTCCGTGTGAGGCGGCCGGACGACCGCCTTGAACGCAGAATAGATCACATACACCTTTGTACCAACTATGAAGCGTTTCGGAGGATGGCTCAGCTCGCCAGCTGCTGGTCTTGGATCGAGCAAATCTTTGACGGCCTTGGATGAGCCTCATGCTTGTATGCTTGTCCTTGCAACGGGTATCGTAGACAGCAGACTAACTGTCTGCAGTGGAAGAGGCTATGAGATGTGCTTCGCACATTCTGAACGATGGTATGCTGCTTTGGCAAGCCAACAAATCACCACATGCTCACAGTACAACAGATGTCGAAAGAGCCGAAGCAGAACTCAGCCAGGGCACATCTCCCTTCCACAAGGTAGATCGCACCATATGTCTGGCCTCAATCAACGAATTTCTAACGAACGATACAAAAGTAGCTCGGCCGAGCACTGACATCCTTCCTGCGAGCAACCCTCAGTTTCGAGAAAGAGATGATAGAGCAGACCTCTCAGCGATTGGCAGAGGCAGAAGAGTCGGCAAACGAACACCATCGTAGAGCTCTGAGGGACCCTTCGACAGCCCATCAGAGCAAGATATACCCCGTGGGCTCGGAGTACGCTCTGTGTCATGCAGAGACACAGCTCATGTCGGCGGTGATTGGAGTGTTGAATGAGAGCTTGACGGAAAGTTTGAGAGGATTCTACAAGCTCCGGAAAGCGTTCACGACGCTGAACGCGATTGTGGAGGCGGAGAACGCTTACATGAAGAAGCACTTTCCAAACGGGACCGCTCCTTCGGGCAGTGGACCCAGGGAGAGCAGCTCGCACAACAGCTCTGGCGTCATGTCGCCTGTCGAGAGCGAAGATGGGACCAAGGACGATCTCGATTTTCAGGATGCTGAAGAGGCACATTCAGATCAGCCAACAGCAGTCGAGTATCAAGGTCACTTGGAAAAACCCGGCCAAGACAAGCCGCCTCCCTACCGGCTTCACATTAACGAGGACACAAAGAGGACAGCAGGTGATCTGGACAACGATATTGACTTCGAAAAAGTGACTACTGACCCTGTAGACTCATTCACCCACTCAGGCGTAGCACTCTGCTTCGGTCTTTTGCAGCTCCTTATTTCGATGATTCCACCAGCGTTCTCCAAGCTCCTCTCTATCCTGTCCTTCAGAGGCGACCGCGAGACCGGACTGCAGCTGCTCTGGAGATCGACCAAGTTCAAAGCCAACATCAACGGTGGCATGGCCGGGTTGATTGTCCTGGGCTTCCATGGAGCGGCGGTGGCTGTTTGCGATATCCATTTGAGAGAGGCATTTCCTCGATCACGACTGGCGGCTCTGCTCCAGGAGATGAGGACTCTGTATCCCCAGAGTGTCCTCTGGATCTTGGAAGAAGCCCGCCTATCGAGCGCCGACCGCAATCTTGAGCAAGCCGTGCAAATCCTGGAACGAGATTCCACTTCCTCTCCTCTCAAGCAAGTGGAAGCTCTCCGAGTTTTCGAAAAAAGTCTCGCGCTGATGTACCTCCATGACTACGAAGCCTGCGCCGAGTCATTCCTCCTCACCCTGACGTTGAACAATTGGTCACATGGCTTGTACTACTACATTGCGGCATGCTGCCACATCGAGCTTTATCGCATCCACGCCTCGACGGAACCATCCAAGGCGTCTGGGCATAAGAACAAAGCTAAAGAACTGTTCAAACTGGTCATGGCCAACACCGGCAAGAAGCGCTTCATGGCTCGTCAACTTCCGCTCGACGTCTTCGTCGTTCGCAAGATCACCAAGTGGACGCATCGAGCCAAAGCCCGCGACTGCGATGTTGTCGATGCAGTAGGAGTATCGCCTCTCGTGGAGATGACATACTTCTGGAGCGGGTTCTCGCGTATGGGCGAGAAACAGCTGGAGCAGAGTCTAGCTCGACTGGCCTGGAGTGAGGACACCAAGACTTTCAATCAAGAGCCTGTCGACGAACGAGCCATCCTCGGTTTGCTCAAGGCCACCTGTCTTCGCAACTTGCAGGGCCTCGAAGCCGCAAAGGCTACTCTCAACGATTCGGTCTTCTGCTATACCTTACCTCAGATAAAGGCCTGCGAGCACGCAGATGCTTGGACCTTGCCTGTGGCACACTACGAGGAAGCGGTCTGTTGGTGGCAGGAAGCTGGCAGGCAGGACGGCGATCGGGAGACGTTGAGGAAATGTAGCGAGAGTTTGGCTAAGGTGGAAAGATGGGAGGCGTTTGAGTTGGACGCGAGGGTTGGGTTGAAGATCACCACGGCGAGGGAAACGCTGACGAGGTGTGGAATTGTGGAGGGGTGAGGGAGAATGAGTATAGCGACGAACGTTGTAGACTGATAGAACTTAGAGAGCCAGATCCTCTGGGCCAGATAGTCATGCATTTCGACAGGCATTGAGAGTGACCATTTCCAGCTGGTAGTGGGTGCTTCGACGACTGCTTCTCGACGACTGCACGGCTGTAAGGTCTGCCCAACCTTTTCAAGTTTTTCGGGAATGGCGAGTTCTTGAGGCGGGACACCAGATCGTCGCGGGAGTTGCGAAGGTACAGTACCTGCAAAGTGGTGTGCTCGCGAGCGGGCCTAGATTCTCGTGGTCGGTCCTCAGAACTCCTAGTGCCGTGATGCTGTTCAGGGTTCGGCTGTTTCAGACTAAAACTATTGACCTCACGGGCGGCCCCGGATGTTCTCGTTCTGAAAGATGCCACGCGGTATCAAAGGTAGGAGCTACGGTCCAAGATTCACATGACTCTGGTCTACGATACGAATGGAATGGAATGCCGACTCGGCGACAGTTCTTCCCTTCCCTTTGCCGGCGTCCTTTGGTCACCATGTCTGGTTCGGACTGCTCCTGACTCCGATCTCGGCATAAGAGAACGAATGCAATAATGCAGCAAGCATGCCTGACGAGAGGCTGATCGCTGGCAAAGGTACCACCAGCCAATCGCGGCGTCCGGCGAATTGAGCTAAAAGCCGTCTTCTGCAAGGCACGCGAGTCAAGACAGCTCAACTACAGGTCCCTTCCTGGAGCCTGGACATGATGAACGATGACCAAGTTGACTGGCAGCATGGGGTAAAACGTGGAAGTTGCCAGGTTGCCAGGAGGATTGTTGGGAAGATTGCCAGGTCGACGAGCCCACCCAAGACGAGAGGCAGACGAGGCCAGGAGTCTTGCGTGTTGTCGACCCGTCACAGCGAGGCTCGACTCTATGTAGACGGCAGGTGCTGACTTCTAGCTGCGGCGTCGTGGCCTGAAACTTTGCACCCTCGCTTGCGTAAAGACATGAGATCAGCCGTGCTGCCAGAAGCGGCGCGTGCTGATGTGAGAGCAGCAAAGGCCGATCGTCGGGCTTTCATACATGCTTACTACCGTTCCAGGCCTGTCCTTCTTGATCTCCTCTGATTTGAGGGTGCGAGACAGCATCGACATCCGCCTGTCTGTTTTGTCGCGACCTATGAGCCCGCCCACTCATGATGAGGTCCATCCTCCTCGCATTGGCCATTGGAGCCCTCACCACCAGTACGCAGGTGCAGGCGGAGATCCACCTTACCTTGACCGCTGCCGCAGAGCTCCCGGAGTGCGTCACCGCGTGTGGTCTGTCGGTCCTTCCACGCCTCAATTGCACTATTGGCACTCCTTGTTACTGCCAACAAACGGGTCCGGTCGCGCAGGGACTCGCTTCATGTGTCAATAATGGCTGCGAGAAGTTGAGCGATGCTCTCAAAGGACTGAAATTCCAGGCGGACAGCTGCGGATGGAGGCAGGATCGCAATGTTGGACCCCGAGCCAGGAACACTACTGTTGCGCTTTTCATTCTTACCTCGCTGTTTGTCGGCGCTCGTTTTGCTTCGCGATGGCGGCGGTTGGGTGGTGCTGGATTCTGGTGGGATGACGGTATGTATCTCCTCTTGGAAGACTGCGCCAGGCGTGTCGACTAATGGTTTGTGTCCCAGCTGTCGCCTTGATGTGTTACATTGTCATTATAGCGATGATGGTCGCCTTGGTCAAGATGATTGAGTACGGATTGGGCCAAGATCTGTGGATGGTCCCATTTCACACGTTTATGCACTGGAGCGAGGTGAATGATCATATTGATCCTTTGACTCCACGTTCCATACTGACCTATGCATACAGTGGTTCTTCGCTTCCCAGCCAATGTACGTCTTCACCGCGTACTTTACAAAGCTCTCCTTAGTGCTCTTGTATCTTCGCATCTGGCCGGCCGATTCAAGTAATCACAAATTTCGACTGCTATGTAAAGTTGTCGGTGTTTTCATATTCCTCGGAGGTATCGCTTGCATACTGGCCACACCCTTGGCGTGCCATCCCATATCCGTCGGTAAGGCCCTTGCAAGACTTCTCCTCACTGGCGGACTCCCCTCGCTGACCTCGCACGTTACACAGCGATGCGCAAACCCAACCGGGCAGGCGGAGCCTGCGTCGACCGCATAGCAATTGCATATTCCGTGGGGGGAATCAATGCCATTCTGGACATCGTCGTCATTGCAATGCCGCTCCCGCGGTTACTCAAATTGGAAGTCAGCACGGCGCAGAAGTTGGGGTATGTTATCTGTCTCGCGTTCACACATGTCCTGTCAACTGACCCAGACTACCTCAGTATCATCTCCTGCTTCCTCGTGGGATTCGCCGTGACGGGCTGCACTGTAGTGCGGCTCACTCACTTGCACCAGTTGACTACCATCCGGAACGCCTCGTGGGACTTCTTATCACTCACAGAGTGGTGTGTGATAGAGGTTTACTGCAGCATGTAAGTCAGGCTAGACGAGGGGTTTCCTCCTCCTCCTCCTCCTCGTCAACATCACTCTGTTGGATTGTACTTACGCATAATCCAGGATCTGCTGCTGCATGCCAGCAATGGCTGGCTTCATGAAGCGTACCTTTACCTTTGTCCGGCAAACGACTGCGAATCGATCTACGCGCAACGGGTCAGCTTCCTTCGAGATGATTACAGGGAAGTCAAGAAAGGACAGTCGATACAGTGAAGATGAGGTCCGCGGTGTGGCGTTCCCCATGCCGATGATGTACTCTGCGGACGAGCAGGGCCGTATCGTCAAGAGCACGTTACGGCCCTATTCATCCGCAGTGTGAATACAGATGTATATCAGATCGTTGAAGACAGTGCGAGTACTCCCGCGAGGCGGGCTCGAGAAAGGGACTGAGCTTGTAAATCACGCAGACATCGCTGTGTATTATAAATATCATGAGGTTATGACCAAGCTACAACATATTACGAGTACCGGTTTGTGCTTTCATCAGTCCACATTTTCGGGTATTTTCAGATCTTACGAGTATCTGTCCGGACATCAACGACTGAACGAGCTTTGTCTTATCATTTCATATCGTTGCTCTGGTGTCTACTGCCTCAAACTGCAAGAACTCCATGCACCGACCGAGACATGCTAGTCTATGGCCCCCCAACCCTAACGTGCAGTCCATCACTCAATCGATACTCTACTCCGTCTTGCTCGCCGCACCCTCCTTCTCCATACCCTCACATCCCACAGCCTTGCCAGCAACCTCCTCGACCTTTCCAAGGCCACTCTGGTTGGGATCCCGGTTCGCACTCGCGGCTTTCATGTCGTCGATGCCGGCTTGCTTGTCTTTGGCGGCGGAATCTTGCCACGCCTTGGAGCCGGTCAGAGAACCGACCGTGCCCTGTTGATGCAGTCAGTACCAGCGTCGTTTGCTTGTGGCAATCGCGATGGGGAATGTAGAGGGGGAAACTGTAGTGGGCAAACTGACTTCGACGACGCCCTTGACGTATTCGGCATGGCCTCCGACCAGGGAGGGCTGGGCGGTGTTGTCGTTGGCTGACATATTGTTGTTGAACTTGTTTGGAATGGGGAATTGGATGCAAATGTTGTAGACGAGGTTGCTGTTGTTATAAAAGTGAAGTCCAAGGAGGAGGCGACGTTGTTGATACCGGAGTCGTGACGTACGATGAGGTCAGAACGATCATGAGCCACTTGAATCGTGGCGGGTCTGTCTACAGAATTGAGCACCGTTCCACCGCAGTGAAATACCGTTGTAAACATGGTAATTCGGCGGATTCAATGACAAGGGACAAGCGGATGTTTTTGGTCCTCAAAAGGTTCATCTCGTTCGGTTTCGAACTGCTGTAGCTAATAGCTAGAAATTGGTATCTTCTTGAACGAAATCTCTCCTTCTTCAACTCATGAAATCATCCACACTTTTGGCCGTTGCATATATACATCCTGTCATTTGCCCGTTCAAGCAATCGACTGGCGACGCTTGTCGTTACCACCCGGCGTACGCTTAATGCCGACCATCTGGATCATTTCAGTCCAGAAGCCGACCGGAGGGTCAATGAAAGTCTCTTCGTAAGCATCAACGACTGGGCGCTCCCAGACGAGGTCAGCCTGCGAAGACTTGACGAATTTGGTGCGCTTGATGAGCTTCCATCCGAGGAAGAGGACCGGTGCGAGAATCAACATGGAGTAGTAAGTGAAGAAACTCTCGACCGACCATGGCACGAAGGAGGAGTATCCGTAGCAGAGGACGATGGTCACCATCCACACGAGAGCGATGTATGCGCCGTATGGCTGGAACCAGCCGGTGTATGGGAGCGACTTGCGATCGAGTCCCTGGGCCTTGCAGGCGTTGTAGAAGCAAATGTAGGTGACGGTCATGACGATGTAGTTGATGATTCCACCAGCTGTGATCAGGTTGATGAGCCAGGTGAGGACCTTGGCAGATCCACTGGAGAGCTGCAGGAACGACAGGCAGGGGAAGAGCATGACGAAGATGAAGCAGGCGAGCGGCACACCGTTCTTCGTGCAGTAGCGGAAAATGGACGGGGCGCGACCCTCGATGGCGAGACCGTAGAGGGATCGGGTGGCACAGTAGGTGTAAGTGTTGCCGGCAGAGAAGATGGAGGTCACCAACAGGGCGTTGACGAGGTGGGGAAGGCCGCCGATTCCGAGGTTCTGCATGGCAATAACGTAGGGAGAAGCAGCACCGGTACCGGCGCCGGCCTGCTCGCCAGAGCGGATAGCAACGAGAGTTGGGTCGTTGTAAGGGATGACAATGCCGACAGCGAGGGCACCCATGATGAAGAAGAGACCGAAACGCCAGTAGACGGTCTTGAAGGCCTTCTTGATGTAGATGCGTGGGCGCTTGGCCTCAGCGGCGACCATGGAGATGTACTCAGGTCCGACAACGGTGAAGGACGCAGACCAGAGCGCACCGAGGAAGCCTTCGAACTTGGCGAGGCTCGAGCCCTCAGTTCCAGCGACGGCGTACTCGGCAAATGCACCGGGGTTCTTCCAGTATCGGAAGCCGTAGCTGATAGAGATGTCAGCGTTTTGGTCAAAGTGACTGCTCGAGATTACTGGACTTACGCATCTCCTTTCGGGTTGCCTCCGACCATGGTGACGAATGTGAAGGAGAAGAGCAGGAAGATCAAGAGGACCTTTCCACCCGACAACCAGAACTCAGCTTCGCCGTAAGCCTTGACGGCGAGAACGTTCAGGAGACTAGAGAAAGTTTTAGCTTCAACTCATACGCATGCAGGCCAATCACGCAAAAACTCCAGATGAGTATATCAAAGAAGGATGGTGCTTTGGGCAAAGTCGCGTTGGGCAGCAAAATCAGATTGTCGCGTTGGGCAATTAGCAGATTGGTGCATAGGACCAAATAAATGGGTTGTTGCGTTGGGAGTTGGTGCGTTGGGAGTTCAAAGAAAGGCGCATCTGGGAGGCTCACGCATAGAGGACGATACAGGCAGCGATCACAGCGGCAGCGGGAATGTCGTCTCTCCAAAAGTTGAGTACCGTGATAAGAGCAGTAATCTCAAAGGGAACTGCAGAAGATGTCAATCAGATGTCCTCGGGAGCTTAAAGCGAGGATTGCTCCATACTCAGAAGAGCCTCGTAGAGGAAAAAGTTCCAGCCAGCCATGAAGCCGAAGGCCTCGTCGACCCATTCGCCAGCAAGACGGAGGAAACCACCAGATACAGGCATCATGACTGTTCTGTCGTTAGCATTGTTGCCTCCGAGCTGTTGTCTGCAACGCATCCTCACCAGTCATCTCGGCGATGCAGTTGTTGACCAGACCCAGCATAGCGGAGTAGATGGTGTAGGCCAGGAACAAGCTGCCAGGGCCACCTTTGTTCAGACCACCACCGATGGACACGAACAGGGCGGTACCGATCGAACCACCAATGGCCAGAAGCTGAATTTGTCGGTTTCCAAGACGGCGTTGCAGGTCGTCCTTGTTCTCCGAGATGACTCCATTCTGAATGTCGGCAGCGCCGTCGGAGTCGACGTAGACCTCGCCATGGCCCTTCTCTGAAGTGAACTTGTCAAAGACGCCCATCTTGGAGTATGTGTTCTTCCTCTTGAAGTATGTCGGGTAGAAAGGAAGGGGTTGAGGATGGACAAGGAGAAGGTGGAAACGGCGGGTTGAGTGGCTCTACATATAGGCGGCGCCCTCTCCCATCTTCGACCGGTAGACACTTCGTCTGGCCTTTCCCAGCATGCTGGTCGCTTGGTTCTCGAACACGCGACAATCAGTTAGCCCGCAGCGATGGCTGAAGGGAGCTAACGCAGTTGGATGATAGTACCAGCCTGGACCCCGTCCACTAGCGCGGTGCAGATGAATTCTAGGCCGGGACAGCCCACGACCGAACTGTTTCTCGCTTCCTGGCCATAGCACTTGGCTTCTGGGCTTGAGATGGAAGCTGGTCCGGCGGTCCTGCAACCGCGGCCAGAGTATTCGGTCGTCGGAGCCATGACGACGTAGGCGATGTTGGTGTTGATGCATCGTGTCTGGCGGGGCGGCGAGCGACAGCGATAAGCATGAGTTCTGCCCCATGGGCAACCATGCGCCAGCATGTGACAGCTCAGCCCAGTCAGCAGAGCAGACACCAGGAACACGGTGCCCTGGTAGTAATAGCTGCCGCTACACCCAATGTTGTCTAGGGTCGCGTACTCCGAGATTCACTCACCTGTCCATGAGACATATTTCGCCCGCGGTCTGAGATCCTCGGTGGAAGACAAGGTTTACCAGCTCGACTTCAACGAGGCCGAGCAGTAAGGTTCGCTCTACACTTGCACCAAGTGCGCCTCGACCACGGGAATTGCTATCGACCGGCGCCACTTTAGCTAGTTACCGGCGCCCTCCAATATTGGCTGTTATCCTGGGTATTGGATACAGCTTATGTAATATCTGCACTGTTTTAGTGTGTCTACCTCGTAAACTATGCCCTTAGCGCATCGTTGTCGTCTATAGTATAGGAGGGTTTAATAGTATAGAGGGTAGTAGTTACTATAAACGTGTATTTATCTATTTAGCTCTTAAAACTACCTCCCTTAGTTAGCCCTTATATATTGCCGTGTATATAATAGTAGACGTTTAAAGGGCATTACTATTAAAGATAGTAGTTATTACCGTGCTAGTATAGTAGAAGGTAGTAGCATTATATAGCTATGTTAGCTATATTGCTACTAGCTATATTGCTGCTAGCTATATTACTACTAGCTATGTTACTACTAGTATTATCGCTCTTACTAGAGGGCTCGTATCTATTACTTATTACGAGAAGGTGCCTATACTAATAGTTATAGTCTAACTACGTATCGAATTATAGTATCGTTTAGTTGCATACTATAGCTAACGCTATAGTGTAAGCTATAAGGCGTATAAACGAGCGGCTAGTATTGTTGTTAAGGCTAGCTCTATAAAGAAGTCGAAAGTCTACCCCTTCCGCGCGCTCTATCCCCTCTCGTATACCCTTATCTACTACCTCTTATTGCCGCCGGTACAGTAGAAGCTAGATAATTAGCGTTAGTAAACTCGAATGCTAATAGCTCTCGAGTATTAGCACGGCTATAGCCCCTACCGGTAGTACGTCTACTACGTCTACGAGCGTTCTTTATTAGCCGATTATTTAGTATTATAGCTAGCTCGAAGAGCCGTCGGTTAAGAGCTATAATGCGAGCTAGCGGTATAGCCTACTTGTCTATATACTAGTAACGATCGAACATGTCTATTATATATCTTAAACGTCTACCTATTATTATCTATATAATTATATATATATAAGGGCATCCCTATAATAACTTAAACTAATACGAGTAGACGGTTAGCGTAGATATCTTGCCCTCCTTTAGAGCCCTTAACTCTTGCAATACTAGCAACTCCTAGTCTTACACCTTCTATAGCGCCTTACGGTAAATACTACGGCTAACTTCCGTATATATATATATATATATTTAATATATGCGGTATAGTCTTACGTTTATTTAGGTAAGCCGCCTTAAGCTAACCCTCTCGAAGCTGCTACTATAGCTCTATCTTAAGAAAGAGACTAAGGACGTTGTAACGCTTGCTAGCTAGCTACTTCTTTAACGTTAAATAAGCGCCTTTATCGCGTAATAACGACGTCTAGCCGAAGGAAGGATATTAAGCAGTCTAGTATGCTACGAGCTTCTCCTTATAAGGCTAGTATTCGCGATTAATATAGTTATAGAGCTAGCCGACCTCCTCGGACTAATCCTAGCTCTAGAAGGCGTTATTGTAGCTATTAAAGTTAGCCTTAGTCTTACTATTAATCGTCCTTCTAAACATAGCTATAAACGCGACCGTTTCAGGTGCATCTTCCTTTATACTAGTCGGCTATCTAGTCTCGTTAACACCTAGCACTTATAGCTACTTCTTGCGTACCTAGGCTTGCACGTTCTTAAAGACATGCTAACGGCAGATTATAGAGGGGATCGTTGGAAACACGCTATCTAACGCGTTTATAAGGCTACGGTTACGGTCTATAATAAAGAGCCCTAGTAATAGTAGGGGATCGTGTATTTATAGAGCGGTCGGAGTCGCTCTAGGCTTGTAGTAAGTAAGCAATATCTCCTTTAATTTCTTAGTAATCTATATATAGGATGCTTTATTCTTACCGCTAACGAGAGCGAAGCTAAGGGGCATAGTAAGGTTAGCACTAGTGCCGGAAACAATGTCTATTAACGGCTAGTTATAGCGGTTAGTTTTATACGTATTGTCGAGGATAATATACTCCGGATATTAGTAGTAGAAGGCTACTATATAAGGACTAAGGACTATTAGCTTATCTAGTTTACTAGCATTATTCGGCTTATGCTTAAAGAGATATCCTCTACGCTCTAACATCTTTATAACCGCCTTAGCTAGCGTCGAATCGCCTTAAATAACCCGCCGAGCGTTCTAACGAGTATTACGGATATCCTTCGCTATCTAGAGGTAGTCCTTATCTCGGTTTTAAAGGCGTGCGAGGGTAGTTACTATACCGGCGTTAGCGTTAAGATCCTTATAGATAGCTATCCTTATTAACTCGTCTTATTAGCGACGACGGTAGATTATAAAGGCTCGAGCCTTAAGTAGTTAGCAATAGTGCTCGTAAGAGGCTCCTCGAATAATCTATCGTCCGGCTAGCTTCTTTATATCTTATAGTACAATATCCACCTTTATCGGATAGCCTATTATCGAGATGCCTCGTCGTCCTCGCGAGTAGTATCCTTTAGCTAGCGCTTCTAAATCCTCCCTAGACTACACCCTAACACCTTCCGGACGAAGTAAGTCTTCTTATTATTACGATAGGTAGAGGTAATAGATAGAGTATATCCTCGAGCCTTAGCCTATTTATTATAGAACTCTAGTACCTTCTTAGGCGTATCGAACGTCTTACTAGCCGGCGGTAGCTCTAGTTTAACTACCTTATTATGTAGAGTATCCTTATTAATCCCCTTACTAATAACATTATTACTAAGAGCGCTCTTACTACGAGTACCGGACGTAAGGTTAGTAGATAACTTAGCGCTAGCGGTAGTAACGGTAACCTCTAACCGCTAAGAATTTGTCCTTCCTTTATTAATATTACTACTACTAACACGTCTACTTCTATTAAGAGCCTTACTAATTTTATTACTACTTAATAGGCCTATTAACTCGTCTACGTCCTTCTCGATATCGCCGATTTCCTTGTTCTTACTACTATTACCGCCCTTCTTACGAGCCTCCGCTAACTACTACTCCGCCTCTTATCGCTCTACCGCCGCGAACGCCGCTTCTCGAAGCTCTACGTACTAAGCTAGCCGCTCGACTTCTACTAAGAGCGCCCTCGCTTATTTACTACTACTACTAGGGGATTAAAGAAGGTAGGCTTTATATCGTAGCTACGAGGCTAAGTATTAAGGAAGGCTAAGGCATAGCCTAGCTCTAGACCTTAGGTGAGGTCGTTAACGATACGTGGATAATACGACGCCGAGCGTAGCGGCGAATGCCGCTTACGTAACGCATAGTCGTATATTATAAGGCACGCATGTGCAACTTAACAATAGCAAGAATTAGTTTTATTACTAGTGGGATTACTAGCTAGCGTTCTATATACTGCGATATCTTTATACTTCTTACAATTCTAATTCTTCTCTAAGAGCCCGCGGTCTATAGAACCTAATAGCGGACGAGATACCTACCGGCGAGCTACCTGCTCCTCCTTAGCGGGCTATAAGCGAACGATAAGGGTCGGCAGTACTATCTAATTAATCGACTATATTAGTTCCCGATATAGAGATAGAGATTAATAAGCTAGACTAGGAAGCGGCAAGGCTTTCGGCGGCGCTTCGCTTACGTAACGCTCGCGTCCGCGTATAGGAGTTGCGTCGTATAGCCGCCGTAGAACTACCGGACGGAAGCACTCTAGAAGTAGGAGATAATAGCTCTATCGCTGCAGCGGACTCTATCGAACATTGTCGTCGATAGCTTAGTTAGGATAGCGTCGGGACTCCCGAGTCCACGTCTAGCCTACTAAGCGCCGGAGTGCCGCCTACGAGGGGCCTAGCCTTACGTCTAAAATTAAAAGAGCTAAGGAACTTTAAGGGAGAGAGTATTACTAAGAGTCGACAGTTCCTCCGTAAGCTCGAACTTATCTTTAAGCTCTCGGTAGATGCATATTCGATAGAGAGGGAGAAGATCCTATATAGGGTAATATACCTCGTAGGCGACCCGTAAGAGAAGTAGCACTAGAACTATAGTATAGCGGATGTTCGTCGTATGTCCTTCGACGACTTTCGTACCTTTATACGGGACGTAGTCGGGGATCCGGTAAACCGCATACTAGACGTTACCTTGGAATATAAGAAGGCTTATTAAGCGGACAACCAGACCGTCTAGAAGTTCGCGATAAAGCTAACTATTTTGGAAGATTAGCTAGGTAACTATACGGAGGCGTAGAAGATTCGCTACCTACTCGTAAAGCTATCGCTAGCGTTACGAGACACTATTGTTAAGCATTACACTATCCCTACTACTAGGCAGGAACTAGTTAGCTTAGCTACTCGGATTAAAAGCATAGGAGCTTCGGCCGGCAAGAGAGCTACAACCGACTCTTAAGCGCCGAGTAGGCTAGACAAGAAGAACCGCTTCGAGAAGAAGAATTAAGAGAACTCCGGACCTCTAGCTCGCGGCCTACGGAGCGATTAGCAGGCTAGCGGCAACCGTAACGTAGGTCCACTACTAGGCAATAATCGTAACCGGGAATAGATAGCTAAGGCTGAATGTTACAGCTATAGTAAGAAAGGCTACATTACTCTACACTGCCCGAACAAGAAGGTAGAGGTGCGCAAGCTAGAAGTAGATAAGAAGCCGGAGTAAAGCTAGACGAAGAAGTTAAAAAAAGGAAGAGGCCTAGGAAAGGATCGCGACTAGGCTTCGAGATTCTAGTCGATTTAAAGCGTGCGTCTCGTAAGCGAGGTAAGGTCG